>PYWC01000045.1:104147-130137 GCA_003182015.1 Tuber magnatum
TCTGGGGGGTGCTAGACCATTCCTTTTCACTTCTCGCTTGGCCAGGCATTACCTATGGCCCCTGCTATCCTCCCCCCAGAGTTAATCCTCGTGGGGACTCTCTCTTCTGTCTGGAACTGCCTCTTTACTTCCCTGCTCTTGCTAGGCTCGCTGAGCATTTGCACGATTGGCTTTCTCTTGGGTTGGGTCAGTCAGACAGTCAGTCTGTTCGGTGGTCCTCCGGGCTATCGGGGGTGGTCCTTCCTCCTCGCATCGCACGGTTATGGTATCCCATCCACTAAGTGACGCTCTCTCTCAGAGAACAAGGGACTACATGAGAGAAGCGGTAAAACACTGTGCGCTGCCTAGTGGGGGGATGGCTTCTGTGACCCTGGTTGCAGCCTGCGGCCGTATCGTTGGCGGTGCCTCACCTGGTTTCGGCCTTCCACCTTCTCCTCCTCTCGCGTCGGTTGGCACCCTACTGCTCGGGTCCTCGGGGCCCTACCTCCTCACCATGCGGCAGCTCTTCTACCTGCCCGCTCCAAGCTGGCGTCGGCTGGCGACTTCTCACTCCGGCTCTGACGCTGCTTATGCAGTCATCCACCTTCCGGCTGGCATCCTCTCTGCTGGGCTAGCATCCCCTCTGCCTTTTCTCTCCAGCTCTGACTTTCAGCTACAGGAGTTATCCACATCTCCGCTGGCACGTTACTGCCACCTGCTCTGTGTTCCAGCAGGCACTGGGTCAGCTTCGCTTGCCACACGGCGCGACCTGTCTTCCTCCCTTGGGATTTGGTGCTTTCATCCTTAGCCTAGTGGGCTAGCTCGTCTGTTGCCCTCTGTTTACCCGGTCTGTGTGCCTCCCTTTCGATTCCTGCTCCATACCAGAGTGGGCTCGTGTGCCGGGGGGGTTGGGACCGGAGTACAAGGCATTTGCTTTAGGGGTGGGAGAGTGTGGGGTATTTTCTCCTTTCCGGGTCTTGGGGTCTCTAATTTGTGGGGATCAAACTGTTGTCTCACCGTCGGGTGGGGTTTTCCTTTGTTGCTGCCTGTCTGTGGAGGTTTTGCGTTCGCTGTATTCAGCTCCATCACTGGGGGTCCGGGTTTTTATACCCCAGAGGGTTTTCCATGGCTTCTTGCGGGTGGTCGGACTGTAGTTGGAGGTTTTTATCACCATACCGTGAGGTTTATGCGTTCTTTGTACCTAGTTAATAAACAAACGAAATGAGTAATAAAAAAAAAAATAAGTCCGCTAGTGACATATAATAATAATAATAGCTGCGGGAACATACCTGGAGGTCCCAGTTGTAGATATTTGAATAATCCTTGTTCTCGTACTCTTGATCACAATGACAGATCAGGGCTGCCTTCTCAATAGCCCAATTCATTTAAGACCCCTTAATTCTATTTACCAGCAAATCTAAAGCTCATATCATCAGGACTTGGCTATGCATATGGGTGAGAATCGTAATATCACCACCAACTTGTATAAAGGATTTATTAACTACATAAGCGGCCTGTGTGAAATTAGAAGACAATTGCACTATTTTGGGCAATTGTCTTCTCATTCTAATCCAGCTACTTGCCTGTGCATTTGTACTATATAATACATACAATAAAACATACCGTATGAGAAACTGTTTCCCAGAAGGTTATGAAATTAGAAGCAAGAATTCAGGTCGGCATCAGCAGGCAGCCAGGAAGCCAGCTATAACGATACAAAGATAGAGATGTAGATGGTGCTTGCGTAAGCTGGCCATCTCCGACCTAGCTAGAAAGACTCGACAGGAGACAAAAGGCACACAATGTAGAAGAGAATGGCCCTGGTGTGAGCTGGACATAGATCTGCTATGACTTTGTATTAAAATAGAAGCAGTATAGTAAGACAATGTTAGATGCCCTCCTGAGGGGAGCACTAATGGGACCCCGAGTAAGGGCACTGGTGAGGACCAAGCTGGAGCTGCGGGCGTCCGAACCAGAACGTACTATAGACAATAAGCAGAGTGTGAGCCAGACATAGATCAAATGCAATGTCGTGTCTGGATACAAAGGAGCGTGGCAAGGCTACGGTAGATGCCCTCCTGAGAGAAGCCGTAAATATATCCAGAGTCATGGCACTAGCCATGAACCAAGTAGAGCTGCAGGCATTGAAACTAGAAAGTACCATGAAGAATTCCGCAAGCATGGACTGGGCATAGGTGGGATGCGATGTCCTGTCAGAATACAACAGAGTATAGTAAGGCAGTGCTAGATCGCCCTGGTATGAGTGGGTATTCCAATAGATGTCAGAATACACAGTATACAGAGGATGCAGAATCGATGTGATATACGTCAGGATACAACGATGACACATGAGCCACATACTGCTTTTTTGCTAATGCAAGTCCAGCTAGACATTCAGACATAGGTTAATAAAAGAATTCAAATAGAACCAGTATGCCATAAAATATAGTTATAGGTCCTGAACCTGTTATATTAGCATTATTAAAGTCTTTAATTCCTGCTTACACTCTTTTCGTTGATCTACTCCTGAACCCAGGTGTATTGGTATTCCAAGTACATAGAGTTCAGAGTCAAGTACTGAATAAGATCTTCAATATAGAATATATAAAACTATTACACAATAGTCTAATTATAGTAAGTAGAGTTCGCTAGTCATAGCAAGATCTAGTATATAGTGCTAATAGTGAAAGATAAACAACAAATATACTGGAGTACAAAGACAGTTTGTTTACTTTGTAAAGAATCATATAGTAAATTTCTATTATCCTACTAATAACCATCTAACTATAGTATATACAATCGATTAACTGCTGCAAGATAGATTTATACAAGATTTTTATTATTACTATTATTATTATTATTTATCATTATACTTATAAAGTCATGCAGGCTATGAAGTGGTAATTACAAATACAAGCACCTGATATAGTACCAGGTCTCTGCTCCTATTTCTTTTTGTAATTATAACTGGTGTTTAGTGAAAACATCATGGGCCAAATAAAAAATAAAATCCTCCTACCAACCTAAAGCCTAATAAATACTCTAAGAAATACAAGGTAATAAAATCTAAACTGTCCTGCTCTTCCTCTCAGTTACTGCTAGGACCTAGTATGTATATATATAGATGAAACACTCCTTAGAGGTAGCCTGCTGGTCATTGCTATAATTGTAATACCTGATGGTAGTGTAGAGGCATGGCTTTCCCCTGGTGCAGTAGTCTGATCATTTGCATATATGAAGGTGGGCTAGATGTTCCTGGGAGCAAATAGTCCAATTGGGGGTTTTGATGCATTGGGTAGGGTAGCGTCCAAATTCCAAGTATCTGGAGCATTGCATGTCAGGACCAAATGAAAGGTATCTCTGTACCTCATTCACCAGTCCAGGAGACAATAAAATCATCACAAAACAGAACGGTCGACCCGCCTACCGTTCCCGCCAAACAGGCCCTTACCTCATCCTTAGCGCCAGTGCTCGAAAACGGCTTGTGTGATGACATTCCCGTTGCCTGTCTTGGCGCCAAGCTCTCCCGATACTTTGTAATCGCTCTGTCCTGCTCGCAAGAATAACCTTTCGCCCACCGGCAAAACCCAGGCGAAAGCCACCGGCGCTACGCCGCTCCGAATCTCGGCAACGTAAGAGGTTGGGCTCCCGACCCACACTAGGATTGCTACCCTTGCCATTCTCACTCGACCTCTGCCCTCGTATGATACCGCTACCACCTTAACCGTATATTACGAGTATCATCCCGCCCCTCTTGAGACCTTGAGAAATTTGAAAACTCCCTCTTTTTCGTCATAGAATCTTAGCCCAATTCTTAGTCCCTTGGGCAAATTTTGATCTTGCAGGAAGCTCTCCCACTACTATCAGTAAATCACAGATTTTGTTTTGCTCCCTCCCGTCCAGCAGGCTGGCTAAGATTCTTGCTAGAAGGTAGGTCTTGGGATGCGAGGCAGAGATCAGATTAGATATGATATCAGATGATCTGATCCTGTTTTTGAGATGACTTATTTCACTATGATACATGTTGGTGATATAATACCACCCAACTTCTACACTCAGGGTACCCATTCTTATCGATAGCAGCACTTCGTACTCGCCCATCACAAACCGCAGTCATTCTCCTCCATGCTTACACTTCCCGATCAAGAACCGTCCCCTGCCTTCCAATGGCTTGGACACCTCTCTCGGATGGATGACGCCCTGGTGCACCTACTGGCTTTCCCCGGCTCCCACCTCCCTCCATCCTTCGAACACGGTCTAGATTTACCGCTCCATGAAGAGCACGTTGAATCTTTTCCCATTGCCGACGACTTCTTCGATGAACTTTCCAGGGACGATGCCCTATCTTCTCTATCAACCGGTGATGCAAAACGTTCCCTATCTTACGATCATTCCTGGCTTTTAGCAAAGTGCGATGCCATCTCCACGCACTGGCGCTCTGGGATAACGCCTGTTGACTTGCGTGAAAGTCTTCTTAATTTGCTTGGCTCCACTGATCACGGTCTTTAATCCTTTAACTCCCCTTTCCTGTTCTGAGGTCTAATTTTTCTCCCCCTCAACTTCAACCCTCACCAGACCAAGGATTACAATCCCGTCTAGTCGACCTTTTAGGCCTTGATGAACTCGACTTTATCATGGACCTGATGGCTCACCGCGCGGAACTCGCCCCTCTCGGCCTTCCATGCCCTTCCCAAAGGCCCCTATCTGTGCCAGACTCAGCTCCCCGACTCCTAACACGTGAGGAGCGTGACCAGGCGCTCAGGCGCTCAGAACTAGAGCATAAATCTTTCCCTTTGGGCCCCCAGCTTTCCCAGCCTCCGACAAGTTATCCCCATGTGTATCGTGTTCATGATGCAGGCAACACCTTAAATTCCTGGGGCAAGAAGTATAAATTACCCATCGGATCTCAAACCGCCGACCAAAATGTACCCATCTAGCTCCCCCATTTCTTTAAACCTCAACCCTAACATACCACCTAGGAGTACGAAGAAATTACGATACCAGTGACCAAGGTCGGCACAGTTCGCGCCGGAGAGAGGCTCATTCAAATCGAGGATATGGACATCTTGTGTCGTAATACATTCCGTAAATACAAGTCCTTGAACCGGATGCAGTCCCTTGTTTACCCGGTTGCTTATCAAACAAACGAAAACATGTTGATATGTGCACCTACGGGAGCTGTGGGTTATTGTTTACACCTCTTTTGCGGGACCCCAGCTAATACTTCTCGTTGCCCGCAGGGTAAAACTGACGCTGCTATGCTTACCATCTTGCATACCATTAGTATGGGTTGTACCCCCCCGCCGGGGGTTACTCCAGGCGATGCTCCTATCTACTGCGATAAAGACCAATTCAAGATTGTTTATGTTGCTCCCATGAAGGCTCTCGCTGCTGAGATTGTGGAGAAACTGGGAAACCGCCTTCGTTGGCTCGGTATCGAAGTTCGCGAATTGACAGGTGAACAGTCAAATCCTCTTCTTTTCATCACTTGTTCTAAACCTCAGTCGAGGCGATTTGCATTTGACAAAGGCAGAAATCGTTCGTACACAAATTATTGTCACTACACCAGAAAAATGGGATGTTGTCACTCGCAAGTCAACAGGGGATACAGAATTGGTTCAGAAAGTCCGATTACTCATCATCGATGAGGTCCACATGCTCCATGATGAGCGTGGAGCCGTGATTGAGAGTCTAGTTGCAAGGACCCAGCGCCAAGTTGAATCAACCCAATCAATGATCCGGATTGTCGGACTATCAGCCACACTTCCCAACTTTGTTGACGTCGCAATGTTCCTAAAAGTGAACCCATCCCAGGGGCTGTTTTATTTCGACGCCTCATTTCGCCCTGTTCCCCTGGAACAACACTTCTTGGGTGTAAAAGGGAAACCTGGGACAAAGCTTTCTAACGAGAACCTTGATAAGACTTCCTTTGAGAAAGTAAAAGAAATGCTGCAACGCAATCACCAAGTCATGGTGTTCGTTCACTCTCGTAAAGATACATTGAAAACTGCTAGACTTTTCTACCAGATGGCAGTGGATGAGATGTGCCTTGAACTCTTTGACAATTCCGGACACGATCAATATAGCCAAGCAAGTAAGGAGATGGCACGATCAAAAGGAAAAGAATTACGGGAACTTTTCAAGAAGGGATTTGGAATCCACCATGCAGGGATGCCAAGATCAGACAGGAACCTCATGGAGAAGATGTTTGGGGAAGGCTTGATTAAGGTCCTCTGCTGCACTGCGACTCTTGCGTGGGGTGTTAATCTTCCTGCGGCAGCTGTGGTAATAAAGGGTACCCAGGTCTATAATGCACAAAAGGGCTCGTTCATGGATCTTGGTATCCTCGATGTTCTTCAAATATTTGGAAGAGCTGGAAGACCTCAATTCCGCCAGTACGGAATTGGCTTCATTTGCACCACGCATGATAAATTGGCCCATTATCTCGCTGCCGTTACCCAACAGCATCCTATTGAATCAAGATTTGAAGAAAGGATTGTGGACAACCTGAATGCAGAGGTCGCATTAGGCACCGTCACCTCTATCGAAGAAGGTATCCAATGGCTGGGCTACTCGTACATGTTCGTCCGGTGGAGGAAAAACCCCCTAGTATATGGAATCGAGTGGCAGGAGCTACTAGATGACCCTCAACTCTACTCTCGGCGAAAGCGATTGATTGTCAAAGCAGCCCAGCGGCTCCAGCAGACTCAGATGATCATTTTTGGCGAGAAAACAGAGAGTTTAACTCCAAAGAACATTGGGCGAATCGCAAGTGACTTCTACATCCTCAACAATAGCGTTGAGATATTCAATAGCAGGATGAAACCCCAGGCTACAGAAGCTGATATCCTGAGCACGCTCAGCCTCAGTGGAGAATTTGACAATATACAGTCAAGGGATACAGAAGGCCAAGAACTGGAAAACCTCCGCAGAACTGTGTGCCCCTGCCAGATTGGTGGCGCCAAAGACAGCCCGCATACCAAAGTCAATATCTTGTTACAGGTGCCCAGCCTACTCCCAGAACCTATAGGGCGATCGTTCTAACTCTTAACTCATTCAGTCGTACATCTCCAAAGCCAATTTAGATGACTTCGCTCTAGTATCCGATTCTGCATATGTTGCTCAAAACTCGGCCAGGATCTGTCGTGCACTCTTTCACATTGCGCTCAATCGACGCTGGGGAAATTTGTGCCAAATTCTCCTTTCCATTTGTAAATCGATCGAGAGCAGGTGGGTTCAACCTCATAATACGCATTTCACAACCAGGATAATTCATCCGCTAACCTAACGCCTACAGGATATGGTCATATCAACACCCACTCGCACAGTTCAGACTTCCACCACATATTGTTCAAAAGCTGGAAGAACTCGAATCATCAGGTTCGATCGAGAGCCTCCGAGATATGGATTCAGCAGAGGCAAGCTAAAGACTCAATAATATAGTAGTAATTAAGGTCATCTAACATGTACACAGATTGGTGATCTGGTTCATAACCAAAAGATGGGACCTCAAATATTTTCACTCCTAGCCAACTTTCCTACTCTGAGTGTCGACACTGAAATTGCTCCATTGAATCGCGACGTTCTACGGATACATCTTTATCTAACACCAGATTTTCGATGGGATAATAAGATACACGGAACCTCAGAGAGCTATTGGATTTGGGTTGAAAATTCAGAAACATTTGAGATATATCACTCTGAATTCTTTATTCTCAGCCGCAAGAAGTTGTATGATGACCATGAGCTTAATTTCACAATTCCCCTGTCAGACCCGTTGCCCCCTCAAATATATATTAGAGCGGTTTCGGACCGCTGGTTAGGTGCCGAAACGGTAACCCCAATATCCTTTCGGCATCTCATAAGACCTGATACCGAAGCAATATATACACCACTACTTAACCTTCAGCCATTACCTATTACCGCTTTGAAGGACGAACGTCTAGAAATAATATACGGCAAGAAATTTCAATATTTCAACCCAATGCAGACCCAATTATTTCATTCCCTCTATCACACCCCTTCAAACATATTACTCGGCTCTCCCACCGGTAGCGGCAAGACTGTTGCTTGTGAGCTAGCGATGTGGTGAGTTACCCAAATAGTGCCAAGGGGGAATATATGCCGCAACTGCTAACACTGCCAGGTGGGCGTTCCGTGAAAACCCTGGCTCAAAAGTAGTCTACATAGCCCCAATGAAAGCACTTGTCCGCGAGCGTGTTAGAGATTGGAACGCAAGGTTGACAGCTCCTATGAGATTGAAACTCGTGGAACTCACCGGGGACAACACGCCGGACACAAGAACCATCCAGGACGCCGACATTATCATAACAACCCCCGAAAAATGGGATGGTATATCTAGGAGCTGGCAAACAAGAAAGTATGTCCGGCTAGTATCTCTTGTAATCATTGATGAAATACACCTTCTGGGTGGTGACCGGGGTGTGTGAATATCCGAAGCTTATTTATGTTGCCTTGTTGACTATTCTCAGGCCCAATTCTCGAGATCATTGTTTCAAGAATGAATTACATTGCCTCGCAGACGGATCGCCCAGTTCGTATAATGGGAATGTCGACCGCCTGTGCTAACGCTTATGACCTCGCAAACTGGCTTGGGGTCAAAGATGGCCTCTACAACTTCAGACACTCCGTTGGTAGCCCTCCCAAAAATTCCTTTCTCTACTAACCCACATCAGGTTCGTCCAGTCCCTCTGGAAATCTATATAGATGGCTTTCCAGAGCAGCGCGGCTTCTGCCCCTTGATGCAATCAATGAATAGGCCAGCGTTTCTCGCGATAAAGACCCACTCGCCGAGAAAGCCAGTTATAATATTCGTGGCATCACGCAGACAGACCCGACTTACGGCTAAAGATATTATTGCGTTCTGTGGCCTTGAGGACAACCCAAGGCAGTTTTTACACATCACGGAAGAGGAGCTACAGGGCCTTTTATTACGGGTTAAGGATCAAAGTCTGAAGGAAGCGTTACAGTTTGGTGTTGGGTTACATCACGCTGGGCTGATTGAGAGTGATAGGCAACTTGTCGAAGAACTGTTCACCTATAATAGAATACAAGTTCTAGTTGCTACAAGTACACTTGCTTGGGGGGTAAGATTCCCTTGGAAGATTGTTGGGAGACCTCCAATTCTAACATAGTTAGGTCAACCTCCCGGCCCATCTAGTTATCGTCAAAGGGACACAATTTTTTGATGCCAAAACTGAAGGATACAAGGACATGGACCTGACTGATGTGCTTCAAATGCTCGGGAGAGCAGGGCGTCCACAATTTGATACATGTGAGTACTGGCCCCAATAGTCTGAGCGAGTGACTGAACTTTGTTATCTAGCTGGCGTTGCCCGAATATTCACACAGGATTCCAAAAAGTCGTTCTACAAGTACTTCCTCCACACGGGCTTTCCTGTAGAGTCCTCGCTGCACAAGGTAGTTGATGACCACCTTGGGGCCGAAGTATCTGCAGGAACAATTTCGAAGAAACAAGACGCCCTAGATTACCTCACATGGACTTTTTTCTTCAGAAGACTGCATAAGAATCCAACGTACTACGGACTTGAAATTCCTCCGGGGGAGCAGGATTCTGTGTCGGCTATGGAAGAAGCAAACCGTTACTTGGTAGAAATGGTCGACAATTCCGTGTTAGAGTTAAGTAAATCCGGATGCATAATACCACATACAAACGGAGATCTCGAGTCGACCCCGCTCGGGAAGATCGCAAGCTATTATTATCTTGTAGGTGTTCCGGAGCTCCTTTCAGGGAATTTACACTAATTCTGCCCTGCTCGTTTAGTCCCACAAAACTATTAGAAATCTCATCCGCAGCGCAAAACGGCAAGCCACAACCGAGGATTGCCTAGGGTGGGTATGCACCGCCACTGAATATGATGGTTTGTTCCCTAAATTTTCCTCTTCTAATATACTGTTGAACCGAAACATTGAACAAAATAAAATTCAGAACTTCCGGTCAGACATAACGAGGTACCCGTTCCCTTTTCATAGGGCTGGTCAAAAACATGCTAATGTTCTCCAGGATTTGATCAACGTAGAGCTCTCAAAGGCCCTCCCCTTCAAGGCAGAGAAACTCGGACTCCCCATGTGGGACCCTCATGTCAAAGCCTTTCTCTTGGTCCAGGCCTTTATTTCACGTATTGAACTCCCGATATCCGATTACATTACTGACCAAAACTCTGTATTTCCCCCTCATATCCTACTCCGCTATTCACCATGAATTGACACTCCAGCCAGGTTCTCGACCAATCCATCCGTATCCTCCAAGTCCACTCCCCCTCCCCCTCCCCTGATTATCTCCACGACTAATCTCGAATAGGCTTCCATCGACGTCCTCGCCGAACTTGGCTACCTCTCAACCACAAACACCCTGATAACCCTAATGCAAAGCATAAAGCAAGCCCGCTGGCCGGACGACGGTGCCCTGTCACTCCTCCCAGGCATAGAACCCAGCACCGAAAAGTCACTTCGCGAAAACGACACCGTCGCACCTTTACTCCCCAAGGATTTGGCAAGCCTCTCGCAACTGCCAGACAAAGACCTCCGCAAGCTCGCTGATCTGGCAGGGATCCCGCAAGCGGGAGTGGGCCGCCGTAATGTACTTAGCTTCACCCTCTCCATCATGCTTCCGCAGACATAATAGGTTACTAACTAATAGTAATAGTTCCTTCTCGCAACCTCTTCAATCCCACAAATCTCCATTTCCGTCGCCACAGCCACTACCTCCGCCCTTTCTGCCACTCTAACCCGACAGAACGCTCCCCAATCCCGAGACTTCCGCATCCACGCTCCGAAGTTTCCAAAGCCGCAGACGGAGGGGTGGTTTGTGCTACTGGGCGACTTGCGGAAGGATGAATTATATGCTCTCAAGAGAGTTGGATGGCCGGCCCGCGGCGGAGATGGAAGGGGAAAGCAGAGCGTCAGGTTCTCGCTTGGGCTACCCAAAGATGGCGCGCTAGAAGGGCTTGATGCTACGTTGGTTGTGATGTCTGACGGGTATCCGGGGCTTATGCAGAGGACGGGGGTTCACCTGCCGACCAAACAAGTTGTGCCTGGGACTTGGGTCGAGAATGCGGAGGAGGGTGGGTGAGTTTGAGTGGGTGGTGAGCTGGCTCAATCAAAGCGGTTGACAATGGTAGACTACAAGTTAGGCTCTTGATACGACTTGGGTGAAACAATAAAAAGTCTTATTATATATAAATACCTGTGATGCTCGCAAAAGTAGTAACAATTCCCGTAGGACGAACATATATCTCCCTCCCGTTATCATCCACTCCCTCCCTCAAGCCATCAATGACATTATGATATGAAAATACGAGGTGCTGAAAAAGAAATATGGGCGAACACCAATAAGAAGCAAATAACTAAAAACGAAGACAAAAAAAAAACTCCATACTCCATAAATAAACGCCCTACCCGGCAGGTCGTTCGGGCATCAATAGACAAACTACCAGGGCCTCCAATGTTACTCCATTTAAGAGGCCTACCCAAAGAAGCAAACAAACCTATTCAAAAAAAAGTTGGTTTCTCATTTGCACTATACCCACCCACGCACGCACGCAGCTAGCATGTGGTGCCAACTTTCGCTGCTTTTGGTGGTGCCAATGGGAGCGGGGAGGGGCGTGTTGTAATACCGCTGGAAGATGTAGCCATGATGTTCCCTGCCAACGGTGGCTTCGGTGGCTTGCGCAGTGATGCGCGACTAACGAGACGCTGTGACCTGGGAACAATCGGCAATAACAGCTGGCGCTGTGAGATAGATATTTGACGCGCTATGCTGACTTGGGCAGCGTATTCAATGTCCTCTGTTACAGTGATTCGTTAGCCGCACTACCCCCCTCTCCATACGGCTAATCCCCAGGATTGTGCAAAGACATACCTTCACTCATCGGTGTATTCGGCGCAGCCTGCGCCGAGTGGCCCTGAGAGCTAACCATTTCCCACTGCGGCTCCACCCCACTTTTCCTAGTGAGCCAGCCATCGTCGCCCTCATCGAAGCTGCCCCTCGGCGTACCAATAGAAGACTCCTCCGATATCCGGGATATTTTACTCAAAGAGTTATGCCGCAATGAGCATGGGCGACTCGTCGGCGTCAATGCGGAGGGATTGTCTGCGCTCTGAGAATTCACAACGTAGATTGTTCTCGGCGAGGGTGCAGGGGAGACGCCCCCCACTGTCTTGGACCGGACGAGTCCTGGGCTTCGAGCTGAGCTTGTTCCCGGCGGAGGACTAGCACCCCGGAGGGAATTTCCAAGCATAGAGCGAGGGGAGCGGCTAACTTGACCGGTTGTTGCATTGCGCTTTAGTGGGCTCAAGTATAGTTGCGGTGCTGCTTGCTGTGTCTTTACCGGTAGTCGGGTTAGCCGGAATTTCTCCTTGCATAAACCATCCAATTAGGAAACGCACCTGCCCATTGGCAGCTGGAATATCCCTCGACCTCCTACGGGCGAATAATGATGATTTCTCACTCGGACGCAATAATGTGCCAAACATGACGCTATATCTTTCCATCTCAACCTCGGGAATATCAACGTCGAGACAAGGTGCTGGTGATGATAGAGGGGCAGGAAGATTGTCCAAATGCGACCCCGAACCCGGGAATGGAGTCTTGGACTGAAACGGTCTTGGCTCTGCTGTCACCATGGAGCCCAGCATATGTGGTGGCTGCTGAGTCGGCTTGGGTGAATTCTTTTTACCAAAAAAGTTTCTTCCAAACAATCTCTTCCACCTACTCCTGGGATTCTCCTCTTGAGCGCCATGCTTACTATCCTTCCGCGGCCGCTTCCCCCTAACCACTCCGCTCATTAGCCCTCGCACCTCCACGCCGAACGGCTCAGGTGGCAGTATAAACTGTGGAGTTTCATCCCCGCCTGACCGCACATCGATTGAAGGGACAGTTGAACTCTCCATCCTTGCCCCTCGCGCCTCAGTAGGGCTCCCGATTGCCACGCCAATACAAAGGAGTTGACTGTCGTCGAGCAAACTATCACCCGAAGGCCTCCCCGGTTCATTTACCCTTCCACCCCCATCACAGTTCTGTTCTGGCGGGATGGGTGACAACCTCATTGTACTAGTAGAAAACGGAGGAGACTCTGGCGGGGACGCAGAGCCACTGCGAGGGAGCACGGAAAGCCTATTCAGAGGATTCGCGCTCTTGGGAATGTTGTCAAATATATTTCCTATCCGCAGAGACGCATGAAAACTTGAAATGCTTTTGCGCCGACCGACCTTTCGAGGGCTGGAGGGTTGTGGCTCCCCCCCTGGCACCTTTGGTTGTGCCAAACCCTCTATCCCAGCGGCAAAGGCGAAATCCAGCTGATCACGGGTAACCCTCGCCCGAGCATCGCGTGTTGATCTTGCTCGTCGCAGCATTCCCGACATGCCAGGCTAGGTGCTGGAAGGAATATATTATATAAATAAATAAACAATAAAGGGTGAAGCACAGAAAAATTAGCAGTTTGGGCAAAACCAAACCGGGGGGGAGGGCTTACGCTAATGACCCCTTGGACGCGGCGCCGGCGAAACCAAGGAAATCGAAAACTGTAAGAGAGTCCCTGGGCGGGCCAAAGGTGAAGAATATAAAGTAAATGGAACAACCAACCGGTGGTCGCAAGGGGTAGAGGGAGTTGATGGCTACTAGAGTAGACCCGGGTGATGTTTCCAAAAATAACAGAAATGGCACCAAGGAAGGAAAAGGAAAAAAAAGAAGAGTCTACCCCCGAAAGGCGGGCAGAGGTGGGAAGGAACGGGAAGAAAAGGAAAGATAAAAAAAGGCTTCTTCGAAGGAGCGACAGAAAGTGGGAGGAAGAAGAGCAGAAAATATCCGCAGGCCAGGCAGACAACAGCGGTCCAGTGCTTGTCAGTTAAGGATGGGTGGGTGGATGGATGGATGAGGAGGAGAATTGGCAAGGTAATATAGGCAGGAGCACGAGCACTCGTACTCTGATAGTATCATAGTGCTCGAACATATCCCGCACCAAGCACATAGCTGTACCGGTACCCGAACGTTTGAGTCTGAAGGATGTGGAAAACTGTCTATACCGGACGCAATATTACCGACAAAAATTTCGGCCGGATACTCCCAGGCAAACTCCTCACATTATACCGGAACAGTAAAACTCCAGCTACTCCTCCTACGGTACCCTGCACCCACGATATGCGGATCCTGCTGCAAAGTCTTTAATCGTCACTACCTGTATACGGCTTCACGACCTCACTGCCTTCCGAATTTAGTACAAGTACGGTCGGGGGGTCAGAACGCACTGATGATTTGCCATACCATTTTCCACCCCTGTGCCCTGGCACCTCACCACCACCCTCAGCAAAACTCCCGGGCTAACACACGGCCACTAATATTAGACCACCGCAAGTGCGACTGTCTACTGGTTTTGTGCATCAAGGTTGGAAGGTTGTCGATGCCCAGTGCGGAATACGGTGCGAATGGTACGGTACTGTAATCGTGCCAAGGTGGTGGCGTCCACCACCACCACCACCACCCCTGTTTGCTCGCAAGCTCGCAACCTGGGGCACTCCAGAGAAGTGTCTGCCATCTGAATGATAATTTCATGCTCAATGATAATCAATACCATTTACTGACAGAAATCACAAGTCTGTACAATAACACAGCCCAATTATACTGTCCACACATACAGCTAAGTGGAAAGAGCCATATAATTCAGTAGAATCTTGAATTCAGGAAGCCATCAAGATGGTTTTGGAAATGGGAGAGCAAAATCCAAATCTGATGGAACTGGCACGAGAGTTTGACTTTCCATCTCAATGGTTTAGAGCTCAGTAGAATAGGTAAGAATCTAAGGAAAAAAGACTGGTAGCAAACAGGAAGCTGTTAGCCGAAGAAGAGCTGGGAGATTTTTAGTACCTAGCCTAGTTGAATACTATTGGAACATCAGCTTGATTGAATATAATCACCAGTTGTACCAACACTATCCTGCGATCTGGACATGTTGATTCTACAGTACCAGTACCAGTAGTTGGTGAGCATTGGTACTAGCAGTTTCTTGAGTGCAACCTGCAGTATAGCAGTTGAAGGTAGTATATGATCAATATAGACCACAAAGACTCCTATAATCCTGTCTTTATTTCAGATTAGTTTTTGTAATATCAGAGAGTTTGTAATGAGTATGGTATCTAGACTTATAATAAGTATAGTTTTGATAAGACAAGATTCCATATAGGAATTGGACACAATCAATAGATAGTAACTTGCAATACCAGCTGGCAAGCCTATTTTAGGCAGTTCTACAAGTTGGAAACTCATAACTGTCCACAAAATGATCTCTATGGATAGTCATATTTTACTACTAATAATAATAGTTCTGGGGATAATTCATTAGAAGCATTGATATACTAACATTCAGATACTAGACGATTACTATCTTTCAGTGTCTGATACAGGATACTTTAATAATTATTTAAGTCTGAAGTAGCTTGCTTACTTTCAGAGCTTTTTATCCTAATGCTAGACAGAAGTATATTAGTTGCTTTTGTTAGATGGCTATGACTCCTATTAAATGAGAGGATTTCTTGAGTACTATCATAATTTCAATATTATTCCTTTCTGCCTATCTCTCCACTTAAGTCATTTATTGCAACCACTCAATATAGTTGTTTTCCAGCCCTATAAGCACTATCATACAGAAGCAATAAAGGCTGCCTTCTGAACTGGACATTCTGACTTTAACAAAGTTGAATTCCTAACTGCAATTGACTCTATTTGGCAACAAACGTTTAAGCTTTCTACAGTTCCCTCTAACTTTCATGCAATAAGCCTGGTACTATATAATCTAGATATGGTACTTACAAAGCTATGGGCATCTCAATTGTTGAAGATCTCATTAATAACAACTCCACTCTCTTTCCCCAAGTCCCCACATACTCCTCTCACAATTTGCTCTTCCAAGCAACAAGGAGAAGATCTAAAAAATGCCACGACCCATCCCACTTCAATATTTGAGTAAAGGCTTGACCTCATATGAAAAGATGGAATAGTATAGTCCATCTCTGGGGGCCAGGCTGTTGCAGATCTCACAAACACTAAAGCTGCTGAAAAGCTAAGAGTACTACACCAAAAGTCATGGCAAATTGTTCAGAAGGAGGGAGTGCTTTGTGCACATGAGGCATGCAATATGGTGAAGCAGAAAGAGGAGATGGAACTTCAGAAAGCTGAAGTACCCCTATGCTGTACAGAGTCTGCAATGAAGAAGGCCCAGAGTGTGGAGCAGCAACTACTTCTTAAGAAAGCAAAAGGTTATTGGAAAAAGATGTGCAATGTACAGACTTCTCACAAGAAGCTGATGAAGGCATTATGTGTTGAGATTCAGAAGTATAGGCATAGGCAGTATCATGTAAAATAAGATATTGTAGCATTATTGTTGAGTATGAAATTATCGTTGAGATGGCGGGCACTCCTCTAGAGTGCCCTGGGTTGCAAGCTTGCGAGCAAACAGGGGTGGTGGCGGACGCCACCACCCTGGCATGATTAGATATCTGTATTCTATGAGTGGGAACACTTTTCAATCCGGTCGAGCCCAGATCCACTGGATCTTGGGAGCAGTAGACTATGTGCCCAAAGAACTTACCACGGGTAAAACCGCCTGCACTTTCCCTTTTCCCTTTTTTCCTCCCCCCTCGCCGGGAAGGCAAAGTTACAGAATCCCGGAGGCAGAGGTTTTTCCCCTCCATATGGGAGGACACGACTGTATGGTGGTACAATAACGCATCGAACCCTTTGTCTCACCGTAATAATCTGAGTGAGCTTCAATCATATAGATGAGACAGAGCAGGCCACCTATCGAACCTCCAGGGAGAGAGGATCGATTCCAAAGAGCAAATTGTTCTCATTTACACCGCGAGAAGAGAGAGAGTGAACATCCCTCCAACCAGGGTTAATCCTTGGCCCACCCTCATCTTTGGCGTCATGCGCTGGACATCTGAACTGACACAGAAGCCCGTCGTTTGGCAAGATACGGTACAAGCACTGCACTGCCCGGGAACAGTTTCCACGGACTATCCCGTGCGGAAGCATTGGAGGCGATAATTCCTCGAACAGATTGACATGGCACGGCGTGCGTTCACTCGGGCGATGAACCGGTTCGCATCACGAGTGGCAAGGCCGTCCCTCTGTAATACCGCTACGAGTGCCGGTAATGGGAATGATGGTGTGGTCGGTCATAGCTAAGATGAGGGTTCCACGAGTCTATATGTCTGCAATCTTGGCCGAGCCAATAAAGCTTTCAAGAGACGCTGGCCAGTTCGTCGGACCCCCGAGGAAGGGAACCAATTCTGATAGCGGTGGAGCAGGAGACCGTAAGGGGCAGCGTGAAAGAGATTGAGGCGATGATGGGCTACGATGGTACGGTATCTCACCTCCGGACGTTAAAAATTGACGTTATCGAGGCTGAGATAACCAAGTGGAAAAACAAGCTCCGATTCGCTTGCTTTACCATGGTACTGTACTGTACGCCACGGTCAGCACCGGTATGCGTGATATATTACTCGAGTACTTGGACAGTACGCGTACGGGTACCGGCGCCAGTATTCCCTCACGTTCCCCATAAAAGTTTAAGCGGGGCCGCTGCGGACTCTTAACACCCCTGCGGCATGATGGATTCAATACGGCAGGCCACTCCTTCACCACTTGTCCCTCCACGGGGATGAAAGAGCATCGTAACCTCCGTACCAGCACTAGAGTATGACATGATAACTGTAACTGGTACTGTACTGTACTCGTGTTGGAGGGTTTGCCCGGAGAGATCCTGACGGTATCACCGGTACAAGCACCACACCATGAGATACCGACAACGGTTGGCGGTCCGGCTCCTTGTTCCCACCTGGTCGGGATGCAAAAGAACCAGGAATCATTCCTGGAATTGAGGGCGCTGGGTAAAGCACCTATTTCCACCATACAGTACCGGTACCTTTATACCCCCATTAGGGTACGATTTCTCAGCCATTCTCCCTACAGTAAGCACAATCCCAGCTCGTGTGGTTTCAAGATACCTGATAATTGGCCACTGCGTGACCCCTCGAAAGGACCGAGTTTAAGAAGCTCCACCTTTGATGTGAGCGACAACCTCCAGCAACACCATTGATGACTCCCACCTACGTACGGTACGATAAGTCAGACTGCGCAAACCCCCTCTTGCACTCACGCATCATACCGGCAGTCTCTCCGTGCCGTATACCGTGGCGGACACCCACCAAGAAGCGAGAGTAAGCAACTCAACCCGGGAAGTATTATTCGATAACAGCTGTATGCATGTAATGTAAACCATTCAGTGTCGTGATTGGCGGTGTTTGAATCAAGCCGAGGAAGTTGGGAGGGAGAGGGCCTACGGCACAGTACTGTACCGGTATCCGAAGTACTCGTACAGCACGGCAACAAAAATCCTGACTACTGTACTCGGTACCGTACGGTACCGTAGTACATACTCTGCAGTAAAAAGCACCGGTAGTCTGTTGGAGCACCGTACTTTAACGCTCAAGCACACAAACTTCAGCCACGCAAAGAAAGAAAAAAGATAAGAATGGATTTTTGAGGGGGGATTTACGTCTTGCCGCCAGCAGCAACTTACTCGTACTATACATGAGATAGGTGAGCGACCAGCTTCAACAACTTTGACATACCAGTTCAAAACTATATACACACTAAGCACTGCTTGCCACAATACCGGTATACAGTCCCCGTGTCCAGGAGAATTGTGGTAATAAGAGCATCGGCACATGAATGAGAAAGGGCACACTTAGCCGCCGTCAGACGTTTGTATGAGAAATAGAATTTCCACTCGAGTATGATACCCTTCGCTCAGGGAAGCTCAGATACTGGGCAATACCCCATGTGGTCCACCATACTATAATTAGTCTAGATTGCATGTCTATGTACTCGAGTACTTGTGCTTGTAGAGTACTCACAGGTAACGCACTTTGCACACAATCTGCGGTTCCACCTGTCAGAACCTTACTCCATTACAAGCGCAATCAATAGCAATTCCAACACAAAAGCCAATATCTCCTGCTACCCATCATCATCATCATCACCATCATCATACGGTATGATACCGTATTCGAAAGCACTATGCTCAAAAGCTACCGCAGGGTAATCTCAACCCTAGTTCAGGCACTCGAGTATCATACATCTCCCCGGGCCCTTTAGTCTGCCTTCTTACATATTCCCATGAAGCCCGCCCCGCCAACTCCATCCGTCTTATTCGGCACACCAACCCCCCAGCCTCACCTCGCTGGGTGGCAGGTGGATGAGCGGTGGGTGGTGAGTGTGTGGTGAGTGGTGAGTGGCCTTGTTGTCAACAGCCCCTCAGCAACATATCCTCTCTCATTTCTCATCCCAACAACAACAACACCACCACCAAAGCAACCACCACCAAAGCAACCACCACCACCACCACCACCGCCACTACCTCTACAACAACCTACCACCTCAGCGTCTCATCCTTTTTATAATACCCGTTTGTCTCTATTGCTTTCCCCTCCAGCTCTAGACAATTCTCATACTCCCGATAAATCAAATATGAGTTGGCAAGGTGAGTCCTGACCGTGGCCATTCGTAAACGAATAAAAAAAAAGCGGGGTGAACAAATCCCTGTTATGCTTTTACTGATTCTTATTTCAAAACCCCGTAGCCTATGTTGACTCAACGTATGCAACACCCTGAGGAAGCTCTCGCATGCACCTTTTTATCCTATCCGCTAACTTTCTTATAGCCTCTTGGGTTCTAAGAACGTTAATGCAGCCGCCATCTTCAGCGCTACGGGAGACAGTGTGTGGGCTACTTCTGCTGGTTTTGTGGTTAGTAACCTCCCCTGATGTGGGCCGGATGATATATGTTTCGCATTTCCCTGCTCCAGCGATTCCGGATGCCTCATAGGAGGCCACGGGTGCCTTTAGATTCTAGGGTTCAATTAGCTAATGCCTTCTGTTTCTTTCAATTAGGTCAAGCCGGAAGAGATCAAGACACTTGCTACAGCATTCGGGGATGGCACCAAAGTGCCTGAGCTCCCCACAGGATTTCACATTGGCAGCGTCAAGTACATCACCATCAAGTGTGAGGAAAAAAAGATCTACGGAAAACAGGTGAGCTTCTGCCGGCAGAACACTTTTAACCAATAGGGTCGGCTTTGACAAACTATCGCAATCTCATTCTAGGGAAAAACCGGCGTCGTTTGTGTCAGAACAGCACAAGCCATCCTCGTTGCTTACTACGGCGAGAGCATCCAACCTGGACAGGCAGCGAGCACGGTTGAGGCCCTCGCCGACTACCTACGTGGGGTGGGATACTGAATATCACCCCGAGTTGTTTTCGTGAATCATCGAGAGTTGACGGGGAGTGGAGGGGAGAGGGTTTCTCTCTTGCAGCTAAATCGGGGGTAGTGGAGCTCTGGTGTCCAAATTATCTGAAACCTATTTCTTAGTTCCTTGCTTCTCTCATTCTATATTCACGACTTTGTGTTTCTTCCCGTCCGTCCTATCCCCATTCCTATGCTGCCCGGCATCGCCCAAACCCCCACACACGTAAACTGTGTCACCACCCTTGATCGACTAACCTTCAGGGCTGTATTAAACATTAAATTCTTCATGTATGAACCCGAACCCCTAAGCCACGCGCTCGGCAACATGATACATACACTATACTCCTCGGCGTCCGCAAGTACATACTAAAGGTACACGGCTTCGATCATCCCAACAAGAAACCACCCCTTCCAGAAACGCCGGAGGAAAGAGAGGAGGGTAACCCCGGCTCCTTAAACGGGTAGCTGTTGTGTAGCACCTGAAGGAGAATCAACCCCAGTCTTCCATATCCGATTGGCAATAGACCTACCAGTAATCCTTCGTAATGGTCCCTCCAAATAGGGCCCGACCTAAAGGAGCATACTTTGTCAATGTAAAGTCTTTTCAACTCTCAAATCCCTCAAAGCTAGATGCTTACCACAGGCACGGACCCCAAAACCCCAATAATAACCCCAAAGAAATCGCCAAACAAGTTCAGGATGCCGTAAAGTTCAATGAAGAACCCGATCAGCGGGTATTTCGCCAATATCAATCCAACGCCCAGCAAGAAACAAGCTGTCCCGCGGAACTTTTCCTTGCGCGCAAAGAAGGAGAAGGTCTTTTTTGGACCCATGAATAGGGATATGCCGACAACAAAGAGGATCTATAAAAGATAAAGGTGAGTCGGGTGGACTGTAATTGGATTGCCTATGTAGGTGAGGGGGACTGACATTTCCCATTGCCAACCTGTTTGGAGAAAAGTCAGCATTAGATAGGGAGAAACCACGGTAAGGAGATACTAACATCGCTCTGTCAAAGAACATCATGATGCCGAAGAGGAAGAAAAAAACACCTGTACACGAACTGGTTAGTCTCAACTTCCGAAAAGGTATACGGGTATCTATTGACCACACCTCCTGCGCAAAACCCAGCCCCAAACTCTGCGAATCTGTAAGCAAACATTCACACATACGGCCAAGGCCAAAAGAACCATACTTTGCACATCCGACAACCACATAATGGAGACTTAACGAGAGAATGTGGAGGTGGGTACTGAGGAGTATCGGTGAGAAATTATTAGTGGACACGGTACTTGAGAGAGGGGAGCAACAATAGACGGAGGAGCTGTCAAGGAATTGACAGGGGAATCATAAAAAAAACCTAATGACTTTCCGTTTCCTGGCGAGTTCGAAATCTGGTGGCCAGACAAAATCGGCATGGAGTCAATTGGATGGAGAGATGAGCGATGGGTGATAGAGTCTACCCGTTTGCGCGTTGAACGGGGAACAGACAGGTTTGGTTTGGGGGGCTCTGCGGGTCTTCCCGAACAGAAAAAAGTTGCTCCACAAATTTTCTTGGGCGTCCTAATTAATTCCTGCCCCCAACGTCCTCAAACTTACATCCCGTGTCTTTAGATTTACCTCTTTCCACTTCTCCCCCCTATCTAATTCTACCACCAGACTTTCGGCCTTTTGAAATCATGAGTCTTCTACGGGAAGGTTACGGCGATGTTAATAGAGCATTTCTGCAGGGCTTTATGTCCCGTAGAATTATGAAAATCGATGATATCAAGGTCCTTCTAGCTGATATATTGTCTACGAATGGTAATCACTTCGTATCCTACCGCTCTTACCCTAACTAACTGACTTATCTGTCGGCGCAAAGATACGGAGCACGAAATCAGCATTGAAGACATAAACGAGCGCATCGTTTCATCATACATTTCCAAGGCTAATGACATGATTCACGACTTTGACCTGGAAATCAAGATTATGTTGGACCAGAAGGATCGCTCAAAGACTTATGCTTTGGTTCGCCCTGTCCCGGCCATATCCTCCCCCCCCCTTGCTCACACATGGAGCGGCAGATCAACACAACATCAGACGAACTCGTCCAGTTGGCCACAACCCACAATGCCGATGAGATCGCATTCTTCAAGAGAGTCCTCGATGCGATCTTCGAGACCAATAACACTCGCGATGCAGAGGTTTTGGCAGTTCACGACTTTGCTGCTGTACGATTGCACAAGAATCCACAGCAGGGGGGAGCTTCTCAGGCCACACAGGGCTCTGCTAGTCAGAGCACTAGCGGTTTGACTATGGTTGGGGCGGAAGCGGCGTTGGGAAGTTTTGTCGATGAGGGGTGGTTGGAGTGTTCTAAGTACGGCCTCTCTTGGTTATATCATTTGTTAGGCAGATAGATGTGCTCATGGGGATCGTGTTTTTTAGCGCAGGTTTCTATTCTCTCACGTCCCGAGCACTCCTGGAGCTTGGCCCTTATCTGCTCCAAGCCTACAATACCCCCACGGACGAAGACGACGAGCATGAACATGACGGGTCTCCCACTAATGGCATCATTGAAAGGATCAAAACATGTCATGCGTGCCGAGAGATTGTAACCATAGTAAATCCTCCCCCCTCCCCCACCTCCCCACCCCAACCTAACATGCGTATCAGGGCCTTCGCTGTACAGATAAATACTGCAAACTCCGCCTCCATACACCCTGCGCTGAGGGAATCTTCCGTCCAAACCGCACGCCCGAATGTCCGCACTGCAAGAAAGGGTGGAATGGTGGTTTACCTGTTGGCGAAGAGGCAGACAGGGGCCAGAGAAGGTCCAGGGGGAATAGGCAGTCCAACGTTGGCACAACTCCACGTGCAAGAGATAACAGTGTTCCGCAGCCAGCGTCTACGAGGCGGGTCATGAGAAGTGCGAGAGATACGCTTATCGAAGAAGCCAGTCGAGAGGAGGACGAGGATGCGCCAGGCGAGCATGGTGATGATGATGATGATGATGATGTCTAAATGGCGGGGTAACGGCTTGATTTCTTTCTATCTCTCTCTATGTTTACCCGGACTATCCGGGAGGAGCTTTTTCATGTTTTGGCGTCTTGGGGTTTGTATTTTTAATAGCAGTAGAGAGTGTTTGGCCCGAGTGTTGTTAACTTTTTCCCTGCCTCCTTCATTTCTAGTCTCACTTCCGTCGGCGGGTGGGTTGGTTAGGCTGTTGTCGCCGTCAACTGCGAGTATACCATTGGATGGGAATGTACGGTATACTCGGGAAGTGATCGCAAGGTCTCTCAGTATTAGGCCTTCTTTTCCCGGGCAGATATTGTGGGGCGTTGTGTCCCTAGAATTTGGCTAATTACTTGCCCAGCTTACCCGGTGGTAGCGCATACATATGTAGATATCGCAATACTGAACAGCAGCTATCGTGCGAACAACCACTAAGAAACCACAACATATCCTACATCATGTATATCGCTATCTAGCCATAAAATCCCCAGTCCCCCGCACCCCCCCAGGCACTTACGCAGGCGCCCGGTCAAGCGCAACCTACCCTGTAGGCCAGCCGATGTATATACCGAGTGATCTTTTACGATGAGGGTCCGAAAGCGGTGCCCTGGATGCCTCTTTGGGGCGCAGACATAAAAAGGAAAAGTTAAAAAAGTCTTCGCACACACTAGTTTTTGATAATAGTCTTAGTGGCAGTAACTACTTTTGGCAAATCAGGTATCAAAGGGCATCCACTTTAAATCAGCTGACATAAATAAAGCCTGCGACACCAGACATGGTGAGTGCATTCAAATGAATCTCACAAGATATGGGATGATGCTCTTGAGCACCTCAAAGGGGTAGTTTGAGACCATAAAGAGACTCCAGGACCCAGATTTTGCTCCCGGACTAGACGTTCCGTATGCCTCTGGAGGATCTTTTCACCAAGTAGTAGGACCCTGCAAAATTCACAAAGGGTCCATTACGGGACCTCTTTATATGGGAAATCTCGCTATTACGAATGAGCCCTCTAGGAATTTACACCCCTGCTCCCATCTGCTCCCATACAAGCGGCCCTCGCTATGGAATTCCTTACAAAACCTCGCTATACTGAATAAAAAATCCAGAACTCTTGGCGTTCATTATAATGAGGTGTGACTGTATGGAGGTATCTATAAGTTTTGTATGTTCCATGGGAAAAAAGTGCAAGATGTCTTGCTCGGGGGTTTGTGGGACACTGTGTGTCAATCGTATATTATAAAAAGGGCATTTCAAGGGCAGAAAAAAAAATGCAAAAAAGAACAATAAAACAAAGGCTCTATAAACAGGACCAGATTACAGCGGCCCAAACATAGCATTTAGGAGAGGAGGGGGTCAAATGTGTAAGAGAGCCTGTTAAAACAAACAGAGCACAAAAGGGGGGAGGAGTTCGCAAACAAACATCCCATCTAAGAATCGCCAAACCAGCCTCTAAGAACTGAAAAAGAAAAAAAAAAAAAGAATACTAGATGAATGAAAAAAACGAGTTGGGGCACAAAATATTGCTTGTTTGTTCATGGTTTCAAGTGCCAGGGTCAGGAGGGGGAAGAAGCGTGCTTGCGGTAGGGTGCAATATTTGGTGACACTTCCTATCATACCTATTGGTTTTCATATACTGTATTAGTTGTAATGTTTATATAGAATATAATTACTATATATGACTTAACTGGCTTAAGCTGTAGTAATACCACAGTCCTTTCTCCCAGATTTCATGCATTTTTCAATATCTGTGAGAAACAGTTGCATCGGTTTTTTATTGCCTGATAGAGCGGTCATTGTATGGTAGACTGTGGTAAAGGTAATTCTCTTATTATCCTCAACCGCTTTCTTCACCTCCTGGATTGTTCCCTCCATGGTGTCGGTTTTCTGGTTGAGGTGCACAATGCTCTGGTCGAGATGTTCGAATTTTGTAGAGAGGTCTTTGGCAGCTTCTCGGCGTCCCGCACTACTTTCTAGAACAAGAAGGAGCGATCTTGTAAGTACGCCGATAACCGTAAAGGCTCCACCAATAAATGGCCCGGGATGGGTCTTAATCAAGATACTGGTCCACAAATATGCTACTCTATTAGCAGTAATCATAGAATACTCACAATTTCCAGACATTTGTAAACACAACTGCTATTGCATATAGGCAAAGAATCAGCCGGAGCCTCAAGATTTTGGTGGCATGCAATAGCAGTCATGTTCACAAACATTAGAAAATTACGAGTATGGTAGATTGGACGGACATATCCGAGTTCAACATAGTTCGAAACAGTGCCATGGGTTATTGGTTACACCGAATGCCTATTTAAAGTCAGCAAATTAGCACCCCATACCCCCTCAGGTCAGTAATATGTGATCGAAAAATACTTACTAAGTTGTATGATATTTGTATTGTCTCCGGGGTTCAGTAACTTGCCGTCAGTCCAGGAGTGATATGAGAACAAGAAACAAACCAATGTGTCATAGAGGTCGAGTTGGATGAGATAGGGATGGGCGTTCATTATCAGGAAGAAAGAGAGGGAGAGGAAACAAGCATTGATTACCAAGGGTGTAACCGGTATGGGTTACTATTGTTTTATGTTTGGTTTCACAGTATCGTTTGATACTTGTATTGTTTTGTGTGCTATCGGTTGATACACACATTGTTTTATGTTTGGTTTCACAGTATC
>PYWC01000045.1:133011-155941 GCA_003182015.1 Tuber magnatum
CCCCCCCCCACCTTGACGGGGTTGTCAGCGGGTAGGGGTGGATGATCCAGCGGCGGTGGGATCTTTTTTTCCCCTCCCCCCTTTTTTTCCTCCGGGATTGATTGAACTGAACTGTACAGTATCTAACGCTCCATCATAGATTATCACTTGCGAAATAATGCACCAGTGGGCGGTTCCGCTTATGGGAAGGCAAAGTTGGATGGGGGGGTGTCGCGTCGCGTCGTGCACTGGCACGAGTGGTACATACGAGTACTGTACATCCAGTATCCGGTGCTACTTGTACAGTACACCCACCATTGCATTGGAATAAGTGATTGCCTAGCCAGGGAAGAGTACAGCAAGTATCTCCGAAACGGAGCTCTGTTATTAGCTAATTAGCCGCAGCGTGCCTAGATACCGCGCATCCGCGGTCACCACTCCTTGACGGAATTGTAGGCTACTCTAGTCCGTAACCCCTCCGCTTCGTTTATCATACTGTCGATGAACCATGCGAGTGCCATTCCATGACCCATCTCCCACAAAATAAAAAAGCAGCAGACTTCGCCATGACAAACACCACTTCCTCCTGCTGTTCCTCTTTCCCACCTTACCATACAATATTTTCACTGAAAGCGAGATATGTATTATTGAAACAGCCAAGCAGCACCGTTCTCGAATTTCGCGCAAGAAAAACGAAATGTCCACATCCCATCCCATCCATCATAGAGTATCCCTCCCACCCCCCCATCTCACACACCCTAACAACGATAGGCGTAGCAAACAAGCAAGCGAATATAATTTAGCAAAGTGAATGTGACTGAATTACCACAAGGCTAACTTAAGCAGCAGGATAGAAAGTAACGAGAGAGAAGAGGAAAAAAGAGGGAAAAAAAGGGGGGGCCGCCCCCACCACCAAGTTGACAGCCAACGCAGTCACAAGAAAGACAAAAAGTGCCAACCCCAACATCAATGTACTGTACTAGTACAGTACGATACAATAAAGCCATAACTTTGGTGCCATAAGGACCATGCCACCCAATTGTTCAAATCATTTCGATAGCCTCCCCTGACTCAACCCACCCCGGTTCGTCCATTCATCGGTAGATATATTGTGTAGTTCGTAATCTATCGTTAGATTTCCGTTTCTTTCTCTCTTCCCCCTCTTGTCCTCTCGTCTTTTGCCTCTTTCCCAAAAATTACACCTTTTACCCCGCCCCATAATCCTGACGCCGGCCGTTCGCATGTTTGAACATTTCGGATGGGAAAAGGTCCGGAAAATGAAGTTGTGAAGGGCTGGCTTCCCTTTCCTACCAAGATGTAAAAGAGAAAAAGAATAGAATGGAAAGAGAAAATTAATGAGAAAGCAGGCACAAATTAATCGCCAATAGGCATTTACAAAGCAGCATTACTTTTTAAGAACAAAAAAGACCCTAAAGATACACGCCGTTCTAAACTCTCTATTTGCCCACACCTACACAAACCCTAATTTTTTTCTTGAATAGGAATTATCCGAATCGATTTACTTTGCCTCCTCCTTCATCAAGGGAGGTGAGCGGATTCGTGCGCTAGCGGTGGGCGGGGAAGCGGTTGGGAATGGGGGCGAAGTGGATTCATTAGTCTCGCCAGAGTCGTGGTGCGATTCCCCGAGCAAACTGAGAAATAATTGGCATTACGAACATAATGGTCAACTGAGGGGGCAATTGGCTTACCTGAAGGGGTTTTTTGAGGATGTGGGTGGTGCCGGAGTAGCAGTGCGGGACGAGGAATGTGAATCTTCGGAGCCTCTAGGAATTGTGGGTCCAAGTCCTCTTCTACTGCCATTACCACTGTGATTTCGTGGATACAGACCAGGAGGACCAAGGGTGGAGGAAGTCCCGCGATTGCTCTGTCTTGGCCTCGTGGTAAGTTTCTCGAGGTCCGAAGTATTAACCTTGCTGTTGTCCTGCCACCCTCCTTGATGATGCATGTTACTGCCGTAACCGCCGGCGGAGAAAGACCTATCTCCTCCACGCCCACCACCACTGGGGCGCGGTCTCTGATTGGCACGGGTGGCAGCCTCCTTTTCCTGTTGCGCCTTGAGCGCATCCTCACGGACCTCCTGGATAGTCTTAGGGCCTTTGTCGGTCTCCTTAGTCTCCCATTCTTTATTGCGTAGATCAATAACGTCCTGCGCGCTATTAGTTATGACTTGTTCCCGTTTCGGGGAGTCTCCGGATTACTCACCATCAACATAAAGCGCATCCGACTATTAAGCTCCTTATTGTCAATCAGAAGTTTAATTCGTGCGAAATACATGTCCATCATGCTCTTGCTCTTCTCAGAAGCATCCAAGGCCCTCCCAATGGTCCTGAGGAGTTTAACGAGACTCTCAACGGTTTCATCTTCGGGGATGCCTTCAAAGTCGAGTAGCTTCCGCACACACTCATTCATGATACGCTCTGTAAGCATACCCAACTTGAAAAGCTCTCCAATGAACTGAACCAACCCAAGACCGCGACGCTTGGCGGCTGCTGCGACATAATACTCATCAGAAAGCATGGCAGCTTCATCGCTGACACCCTCAGGTTTGGGAGGTAAGTTTACTTTCCAACCTCGTTCAAACTCCTCCTGGCATCTGTTCAATAGGTATTTGCGGAACAAACTTCCACCAGTAACCAGATTGTCGTTCCTGTCTTTAATATTCTCGTCCTTGATGCTAGGATCCATGGCCTCAAGCATTCGCTTGCAAAACTTTGCGTACATAGAAGACCAGGCCGCCTCGTCGGTAGCCTTCTCAAAAGTGAGTTGAATGACTTGTCTGAGCGTTCGTCCATCGGTCTCGTATTTAGACTGGCTAGTGATTTCGAGAATTTGATCCGAGATTTTATCGAACTTCTCTGGAGTCATCTTGTTCAGCGCCGCCTTAACCTTGCGTTGGACCACTTCGGGAGACAGCCTATTATCCTCAGAAGGGGTTGCCACTGCAGCCGATTCCGCAGCCTTTGTTGCGCTCGGTGGCTTCCATCTGTTCTCGGAGATTGGCAAAGGTTTAACTTCAGCAAGAGGAACAGTCGGTTGGCTCCCAGCTCCTTGCTTGGATTCGGTTTTCTCCATCGGAGCACCACCTCCTTTCCTGCTGCTACCACGGGAAGATCTATTCCCAGTCCGAGGACTAGCAGGCGTGTTTCCCCCAGACAACGAAGTACTGGATCCAGTGCGCATGAGACCACTCCCGGCACCACCGCCACCGCCGCCACCGCCGCCAGGTCTGGAATTGAAGATCAAACCTCCTGGAGGTAGAGACCCAGTTGTGGAAGAGCGCTCGAATCCCCGATTCGATGTGATCATGGAAGCGGCAGTCTTAAATGATCCGAACGTGCCCATGGCACCCATAGGCGGTTGAGCATTGGAAGCCGTAGATCTTGGAGTGGAACCACGAGGACCCATGCCGCCACCCGGGTTACGAGCTGTCTGAGGGCGAGCGGAGTCAGGTTCGCCGACAGTCTCGCGCATTTTTTGGTCCCAGTCAACAGAAGGTTTTTCAGTAAAGACATCCTTGAATTGCATGAGGAAGTCCTTAGGATACTTGAACTTGCCACTAGCTGCAGGGTTGAGAGCAGGGTTGGGTGAGACAATGTTGGCAGGATAATTTATGCTGTTAATATCTTCGATGAACCTTGCAGATTTCAGGGAAGTGAGAGCAGCGGAGGGTGGGCCAGGTTCGTCCGTCTTGATTTGTAAATTTAAAGGACTAGGCTTGGGCTTGCCCTTCTCAACGACCTTGCTAATAGGAGGAGGCATCGCTTCGCTATCTGGGGTGAAAGGCTTCGAGATGGTTGGGGTTGAGGATGTTTTCAGAGCTTCTGCGGCCCTCGCTTCAGCTTCTGCCTTGATCTTCGCCGCCGCCTCTTCCTTTGCCTTTCTCTCGGCCTCGGCCTTGATCCGAGCCTCTTCCTCTTCCTTCTCCTTCGCAATTCTTGCCGCTTCCCTGGCTGCCTCTTCTTCCTTCTCTTTGGCAATACGCGCGGCTTCGGCTTTCTCGGCTTCCTTCCTACGTTCCTCCTCCTCTCTCAAGGCTCTCTCTTCCGCCTCTTTGCGGAGCCTCTCTTCTTCCTCTTTCTTGAGGCGTTCCTCTTCCTCACGCATTCTCCTCTCCTCGGCCTCCTTAGCAAGGCGCTCCCGCTCCTCCCTAGCAGCTTTCTCGGCCTCCAGACGTTGTTTTTCGAGCATTTGCTCTTCCTGCTTTTTTTGCTCCTCTAACTTTTTCTGCACCGAAACCTTCATCTCTTCTCTCTTTTCTTGCTCGCTCTTGACCTTACTTGCCGGTCTAACGTGAGGAGAATCACGAGATTGAACTCGGCCAGGCGCTGGGCTCGGGGACGAAACAATCAACGGAGCATTGGTCACAACTGGCGGAGTAGGAGTTGGGGACTTAGCTTCATCGTAATGAACAACGGACCCGGTATGCGGGTCCTTGATTTCAACTTTGTGAGTTGCCCTTTTCCGCGGGTGTGGATAAGTATTAGACGAGTGCTGAGGAGCAGGAGTTTGCATATTTATGGGCTGCGGTGTATGGGAAGGCGTAGGCGGTTGGCCGAGGCTTGAATTAGGCCTGGCAGAGTGCATATCCATGTTGGTGCTCGAGGAGCGAGACATGGGTGCCCCTTGTGCGAAAGGCTGAATATAAGAGGGGACTGGTGAGGACATCGGTTGGAAAGAAGGTCGGGGGCTCGTTTGCGACATGCTGTAACCCTGGGCTACTGGATACATATAAGGATTCCCATAGTAGCCCTGATCGACCGGATAACCCACGTGACCCTGTATCGGTCCAGTTATTCCATACTAGGAAAAGGTTATTTTAAATTCTTTGCAAGGTGGAATCCATCGCCATTGCATCGCGAAAGGTATGTACTCACGTGTTGTCCTGTAGGAGGAGGATGCATAAACGGTGGATAGAGCTGGTTTGTAGGGATAGGCTGGACGCTAGCAAGATTAGGAGAGGCATGCGGCATGGCAGGACTTCCACCAACACGGTGGCCTCTGTTTTGATAGTTATTCGCGGGTCCGGGCCCTTGGTATTGCGGCCCCATATTCGCTGGTCCACCACGGGGTTGATTCGGGCCAGGATAGCCACCACCACCTCTTCCATAACCACCGCCGCCACCATAATGCTGCTGTTGTTGGGGGTACTGGCCCGCACCATACCCCTGATTCCGGCCTCGACCACCAGGCATTCCTCGGCCATGGCTAATTTGCGGGGAGCCAGTTTCCGTGTGGGCAGATTGAGCGGAATCCCGTCTGTGATGGCTGAGCATTGACCCCGGAGCTTGGGGAGGCAATGAGACAGGCCTCTGACTCTGGTTCTTTGAGGACGGTTAGATGCATAGGCAGCGTAAAAAAAAATTAAAAAAAAAAAGTACGAAGGAAATTTGTGCATACTTGCGTTGCATCGCCAAACTGGATGTTACTCCTGCCACTAGTTGCAGGCGCCACCGGCGGAGCCCCACCACTTGCAGCCGGTTGCGAGGCAGCTGATGCGGGAGGCTGAGGTGAGCTTGCTCTCGGGTTGGGTGCCACTGGTGCAGTCAAAGAAGGATTAGTAGCTGCGTTGGCGGGGCCCGATATGGGAGCAGTTCCAGCGTCGTTTAGAGTGCCGAATGATATATTAATCCTATGTGTTCCGTTAGGTATTGCTGGCCCCCTGGCTCCAGACGTAACGGACGATTTTCGGCTATGATGACCTCCAGTATAAGGAGTAGGGGCACCATTCGCAATGCCAGCTCCAGCATTTCCAACAGCAGGGGATATCTTGCCGTTCACCGGCGTAGATGCTGTTGAGCCGGGCCGTACATTTTGCACTGGTGCTCCACCGATCGAAGACGAGGGGGGCGTGGCTGCGATTACGGGCGACGATACAAGCTTGTTAGATGTATTAGATGGTTGAGCGGCGCGGGCGGCGTATGACACAGAACGCGGGGTGGGGGCGCTGGCCATCGCAGCGGCGGACGAGTTCTGACCGCTGTTGAGTGAAGACGTCCGTTGATGAGCTGATTGGTTGGAAGCGGTTGAATTGATTGTGGGAGTTTGAGGGATGGAGGTATTGTTCGACGTGTTGCTGTTCATTCGAGAAACTTTGTGAATTTTAATTTGATATGTGAGTGAATAGGTTGGCTGAGAAAGGATCTGAGTAGGATTGGGCGAAAAGTGTTTTGGTAAGAGAAGCGAGTTGTGGCCGTGGTGGTGCAGGTGATGACGAATTGAGTGAGTTCGTTGGCAGTGGGATGAATGAGGCGAGGTGAAGGTAAGGAGAGAAGTGACTGCTGGTCAAGTGGGAGGAAAAAATTGAAAAAAAGAAAAATATATGATAGGCAACTTTCTATGCCAGAGAGAGGTCCGTACGCGAGCGTGCAAAAGAAAGACGGAGACCTAAAGCCTATTTCTTTTTTTTTTTTTCCCTTTACCTCAGCGCCCTAGAATTAGTCTTTGGTGATCATTTCAACTTCTAGCGAGAGAGGGTTGGCAGGGGGGCTCGGCGGTCCCAATCAACGAGGCAGGGAAAGAGCTCACTAGCGAGCGGGGCAAGAAGAGGAAGGGGGGTTTGTTTGAAAAGAAGCTAAAACTCTCGAACGACCCAAGCAGCGAGACAGATTTATTTACCTGATGAATTATCTAATTGGGTTTGTATGCGACTTCAAGGATGAGTCGTTTGTGTGTGGGATGAGCGAGAACTAGAGAGGGGAAAGAAGAAAGAGAAGAAACAAAAGGGTAGCAAAGGGCTTTTGTGGGAGCTTTTTTTTTTTTCGTGCTCGGAGAAATTTCCAGAGTATCGTCACGATGTGGTGATAAAGGAAGACTGCTGTTGCCAGGACAGCCAGGCAAGCTGGCAACGGGGGGGGGAGAAGGTAACGAAACTTATCGTCTGTGTTGTTTGAAGTCGCGCAAATCCTATGCAGACACTTTTTAGAACCGCGATCACCCTCTGAAAACCTGAGGGTCCGCTGTGAGGGAAGCTTGTGGGTTGATGGAGCGGAGATGGATGGGGGGGAAAGGAGGGAGAGAGAGAGGAGAAGAAAAGGGAAAGGAAAAAAGGAATAATAAGAATGAAAAGCGTGAGGCCAGGCGAGGGAGGGCAAAAGACCACCCCGTTCTCTAAAAAAGGAAATAAGAGAGAGAGAAAAAAGAAAAAAGAGAAAAGAGAAAAGGAAAAAGAAAAAGAAAAAGAAAAGAAAAGAAAAGAAAAGAGAAGGAAAAAAAAAGGGGGGGATTTCTACTGAGTACCGGTACGATACCGGTAAATTCACTGTACTCGAGTACAGTACGGTACGGTATGTGGGCGGACTGGCATGCTTCAATCTGCTCCCCCACTGGGTGGCAAGGGGAAAGCTCTGTAGAGGTATGATACTGTTGCGAACCGCCACAGTAAGAGAAATTCCCTATCATTAAATTTTATCCATCGCGTGGCATGAGCCCTATTGAGCGACCCTATTGAATTGAATATCCTCCTAATTCACTGACCTCGAGCACTCGTTCTCGTCAACAATCCACAACTTCCCGCCTTCCATTAAATCCGAGGTTTTCGGTAAATCAGGAATGAGTAACAATAAAATGCTCACTACCCGTAACATCCTCACGGAACTCGAGGGCTGTAGGTCACTGTGCAATGCAATATACAAAGGGACCATTTACAAGCATTATCCCAAATGCCTCGTCCCCTTAACCTGAGCTTACCTGCTCGCTGCCCGTTGCCTTGCCGTCATAGCAGCATGCTGAACTGTCAACCGCTCAAACACCATATATTCTTCTCCCGCAATCTTCATTGTCTACGAGTACCGTATGGTAACAGCCAGCACGGTAGGCCTGGTTTGGGGTCAAGCTCTCCTCAAAAAAAGAACCCCCCACGACTAGGTAAAATTCCGGATCGGGCCACTAAATCCTCTTTGAGAGCCATCCAATCTATCTCGGTACTACAGTAGACTATACGCCTAAGCTGTTGATTGCAGAGCGTCGACAAGTAACCGGTACGGGGGATTGGGGAGGGTTGGCTGACTATCCGATATCCGCTAGTACATGTACAATGCCGGTGCCATATCATTGGAAGTGTCCCTTCAATATCTCCTGGGCATTGAGTTGAAGGGAAAAGGCTATGATACCGTACGGTATGGTATTTAATTACTCAAAGTGTAAAGTTATGAGCTAAAGCTCTCGCTGACCGTTGTCTTGGGTTACGAGCGAAAGAAAGGGGTACGAAAGGGCAAAATGGACTGTAACTTACTCGAGTACGGCCCAGTACCGTACACTACCTCACCCAACGGTACTGTACGAGTACAGTACACCGGTAGTGTACTCGTACATTACTGCTGCGGTGTCATATCTGCGCCAGGACGGGAGCCTCCACCTCTTCCAACACCGTACCCGTACCGTATGATACCATACTGGCACGTCAACAACTTACAGTAAGCCTAGCTTAATTCACACACGCCGAGGCAGACCGCCGCAAACCAACACTCACCTCCAATCCATGACTGTCAAAATTGGACATCCAACGCACACGAAACACATAAATCTTGCCCTAATTGCCCTGACAGCGAGGGAGCCCAACCTGTTTCCTGTCTCCATCTTACAAGGAGTTGGGGCCGGAGCCGCAGTGCCCAGTTTGGTATCATATCATTGGTTATCACAAAAGAAGGAGGGGGAGGGAAAAAAAGGGCCCCCACCCTAGAGTGCTCATCGCGATTCCTGAAAAAAATGGTACCATCGTGTCTGAGACAGACGCAGTCGTTTATCGACATCACACTGTGGAAAGAAAGAAAGGATAATGTACCTCATCTTTAGTAAAGCTTCGCCCATAAAGATGCTTCTAGGCTCCCAATGCCAGCAGGTTGAGACATGGCCAGACACTCGTCCAAAACGATTTGTTATGCTACTGTATCGTGCTGTATAAGTTAGTACCAGAGCCACGGAGCGCCGTACGGTACCGGTGCAGCACTCAGGAGAGCAAGGGCCACAACAACAGGGAGGTTCGAAGTTCTCGGTATCATACACCGAAGGTACAGGTATTTCGGTAGGGGTGCATTTTTTTTTGGAAAATACAGTACACAGCAAACCTCCCCACAAGGGATGCAGCATAAGTTACTGAGTACAGAGGTACGGTCATTTTACTGTAAGATAGTGACCCTTACCAAGCAAGAAAAAGCGAGTAAGTATACCAGTCCTGATGATAGTTTATACAGATGGCATTCGAAGCAGTACTCGAGTACTGTGCACCTGTTCTCGCGAGGTACCGGTATGCTGTGTACTCAGTTTGCGGTGCACTGAGAACTTCGAACCTCCCTAATGTAGCGTAAGCCATGAACACAGCAGACCGCTGTACTCGTAGCGCACACAAATACGAGGCTTGAGAGCCAAGATCGTGACTCGCCCCAACTCGACTTATCCCCCGCCCAATCGTAGCCCAATCCATGTCGAGCATCCATCCACAACGGGCACCGGAATAGCTGTCACACCAGTAGTCGACCCCCGAGCAAAACTATACCCGAGCGCCGGTTCTGTTGTACAGTACTGTACGAGTACTTAGGGTGTGCGCAAATGTCTGTCAAACTCTGGTCTGGTTGGTTGAATTAACATGTGTGCAATGCGAGTTATGCAACTGAACAGGCCATAGACACTAATTTTTGGAGAAGGAAAAAAGTCTGTCAAACTCTTGGCACAGTGGCTGGAGCAAGGCTGGAGCAAATACTGTTCCCTAAGTGGTCAAGCAGGCCCTGGAGCCAATTGGAGCGAGTTCGACAGACTTACCCACAACACCCGGTACTCGAGTATGATACAGTACGGTGCCACACCAGCACCCTAGCACTCCCACAACAATTTGAACCTCCTATCCCAAACTGCAAGAAAAAAAGAGGCGGGAGACTTCTCGCCGATGCTACAAGCATCATCCGCCCAATCGAACAAACAAACAAACAAACGAAGAAAGAAAAGAGCCCTCCGGCTATGTGATGTAAAGCACATAAAGCAACTCACCTCACCTCAACTTCCCCCAAAACCCCGATCCTGATCACAAATTAAAACAAAATCTCTTCCTCATCACCGGATCTTATTGGCCAGGAATGGATACAAAGTACCGTACTCGTAGTCTACTCGTACAGTCCCGTCCAGTAAGAAAACGTGAGTCGATTTGACCCGGCGGGGGGGAAGAGAATGGGTGGAGGTTAAATCAGTTCCGGTACGGCGCGGTAGGCCTGAAAAGAGTGGAACGGTTTTCTGTCTTATCTTGTTTGTCAAAGTAAATTAATTGTATGATATGATAAGTGAATGCGCAGTGATGCCCCGCCAAGAGGAGGGTGTGCACTCGAGTAGGGTAAGCTGGACCGGGCCACTACAGGCCAGGACTTGAGTTACCCGGAGGTTGAGTAGGTGCGGTACCGGTAGTTTATCGATAGCGAAAAAAATTATACGATAGCGCTCTGCAGGTGCAACATCACCTATGGTGCCCGCGAGGAAAGGAGAAAGCAAGAACGATAGCAAAAACAGCAGCAACAGCGACGACGACGACAACAACAACAGCAACAACAGCAACAACAACAGCAACAACAACAATAACAACGACAACGACAACGACAGCACCATGGGCTCCAGCGCGAAACGCAAGAGGGAGAAACAAAAGGACTTTCAAAAGCCGAAGCTAAAGGTCGGCAAGGCAAGGGCTAAAGCCGACAACTTTACCAACACATCTTTCAGATCGAAGGGTAGCGTGCTCCCCTCCCACTGCTTCCCCATCCCACTGACTCTTCTTATCATACCGCCTCAGAACACAGCTAACACGAACCAGCAATAACCCTTACAACCCAGTCCTTGCACACCACCGCACCCTCGACAACATACCTCTTCACTCACCACCTCTCCCTCCTCACCCACCACAATGCAACAACCCGGAGAGAATCCCTCTCGTACCTTAAAACCCACCTGCCCGCTGCTCTCTCCGTCACCCCTTCCACAACCCCCAATGCAATCTCCAACCTCCCGACCACCTCCTCGCTAATCGCCTCCCTTCTCCCACTGATCCTTGATCCCTCTGCCTCGGTCCGCGCTCAGCTTCTCACACTCCTAGCTCACCTCCCGCACACACATCTAACCCTACACACGCGGAAGATCCTGCTCTTCGTGAACTCCGCAATGACACACATATCCTCTGACATCCGCATGGACTCTACCAAATTCCTAGACTGGCTGCTGGGGGCTAGCGGCGAGGAGGTGTTCTCGGCCGGGGGGTGGGGTGTGTGTCTTCGTGGGCTATGCGGGTGTCTGGGGTTTGGTGGCGCTGCGGGCGGGGGCAGTAGTGTTATTGTACCGAAGGTTCAGGATGGGAAGCTTGCTCTGCCTCATTTGGCTGTTTTGACCAACGTGAAGGTACAGGTATTTCGGTAGGGGTGCATTTTTTTTTGGAAAATACAGTACACAGCAAACCTCCCCACAAGGGATGCAGCATAAGTTACTGAGTNCATGTTTCGTATGAAGCGCATAAGTTGCCGAGTCGGTCGAACGTGTATGCTTCTTTGGGGTTGTTTGACATGTTGGGTAGTGTTTCTAAGGGGGGTGTGCTCCCCGAGGCTGATCCAGAAGACAGGGACTCGAGGATTAGGTATCTTATCGATGGGGCCGGGAGGGGGGTGTTTGATTCGCTGGTTCTGGGCTTGGGGAGGTTGAAGAAGGGTGGCGGTGAAATGGGCAGAGCTGCTGGGAAGGCATTGGTTATTTTGAAGGCTGTTGATAGCGAGGTAGTTGTTGAATGATATCTGTCCGTATACTGTACAATAATAATGTAAGTTGGACATAGAAACTTGATTGGGTTGCCGTGTTTTATAACTAATCTTTCGCAGAATAGGATGATATATTGTCCCCGTTCGTCCGTGAAACCTCAGAATCTGCATCATCTGTCTCACTCGGCCCTGGGACCACCCCACCTTTCTCCTTTTCAAACTCTTTTCTGTTCTCTTCCTACACTACATACCGCAATTGTCTTTACAGATTCAAGCATGAAAACCACTCGAAAAAAGGGAAGAAAAAAGGGCCCCACCACCGGTAATGTGTGATACATCAATCTACGCTAAGCACGCTACCGGCATTCCAACTTCCAACCCGACGAGAAAGAAGTGGGGGAGAGGGTAAAGAAAAAAAAAACTCTCTCAATACCTCCAAACGTAGAGCACAGCTACCGAAATAACCGAGGAGGGCCAGACTAGTCAGATCGGTACCGCTCCGAGCTATAGCTCCATGACCCTACCGCGAATTTGCCCAAAATGACTACCTCGACTAGATGGAACGTACACTTGCGTGGCGCTGGGCCCTTTCTTGGTGGATTGGATAGATCGGGAGCAAATAGCCCCTATCATCACCAGCCCAAGAGGGCCCTTCCCAGAGACACGGTCCGGCCCCACTCCACGGCATGAGAGCAAAGAGGCCGTTGAAGTGGGGACGGGCGCTCCGTTCGCCGAGGGTTTCCTCGGTGTGAGGGGCTACTGGGTCCGTGCCCCTTCTACCTTCAGCTTGGGATTCCGGCCTTTCAAAAGCACCAGGGGCTCCCTCAACTCCCTCGATTCCTTAACGCCTATCAGCACCTAACACACACACACACAATTCCTCTTGTTTGTCGGTACTCACGAAATCTTTGCTCCCCACATTTCACCTTTCTATTCGCACGGTCCTGGGAAAATTGATTGAGGATGGAGGGATCCTCTTCGAGGTGAGTGTCCTGAAACAGAAATAAGGTATTACAAGAGCTGCTCCCCTGCTCCCTGTTGCCGGCCTGGCTGTTGGTTACGGATTGACTCTGGGTCAGTCTAGACTCCTCCCCCTCCCCCAGTTCTGGATCCGGATTGGTGATGGATAGTCTTCCAGGGCTAGTGCGATGGTAAGGCGGCTCGGAAGCATTCGGACTCGACCCAGGCTCGGGCCATCCGCTCTCCCCCTCACTGCTATAACGCGAGCGGTAGGGTGCGGGGGCGTCGGCGTAGAACCCGGGCCTGGGACGTGGGGTGCATGGGGCTGGGGGAGGAGGAGAACTGGGGTACCTGAGGGCCTTGGGAGAGTTGCACACCCCTCCAACCGGCAGAATTTGAATATCGCTCTCCGTGATGAACCCGGGGCGTCGGACTTTGAGACGTCTTATGGTGGGTATGTCTAGGAGATCACTGGGGCGGGGGGGCATTGTCAATGATCGGGCTGGCGGGAATGAGCGGGGACAGATACTGAACTAACCTTTCACGTGTAGCATTAGTTATTGGTGAGGGTGGCATCTCCTCTATGAGGGTGGGGGCTCTGACGACGAGGGCAAATTTTGTTATGAGTGAGTATAGGTCTTATTATCGGGTTGGAGGTGGCTATGACTGTAGATGGCACAACCACCCACCCGTATTAGCTATCATCTGGCAGTGAGGGATGGGCGGGGATGAATCTTACTCAATCACGGTTCCCAGGAAATATAGCAGGCGAGGTGTGAATACCGTGGAAACTGTTATTTCGACAAATTAGCCCTCGTTTCCACTCCCTTCGCAACGAGACGGAGATCACAAAACCACCGCAAGCACCGACGATGCATTCCTACCTTGCTCGATACCTCAAGAAAAAAAGGGGGGGAAGGGGAGACAATGGAACAAGAAACCTTTCAGAGGGTGAATTTATGAACTGATACCTCGAGCAGCAGAGACCTCATTCTTGAGCGTTGGAAGGCGGGTATACTTCCACGACGTGTCGTCGTCGTATAACTAATGCGAAAGCGAAAAAGCAGAGCAGAATCATGCATCATCACTCTCGCTAGAAGCAGCTGATAGTGCTTGGGATCGAATATAGCCATGGTACGCACCAACGACACACCAAAAAAAGGAAGAGAAATAAAAACGTTTTGTGCCGCATACATTAACTCGACTCGACTGCGAGGCAAATAAAGCTGTCATATCACATATACGTGCATGCATAACTACAATAACGGCTACCAGAACATTGTCATCGTCATGAAAGACTAATTCTGTGCTATCGAACTACACTCACGCTTCACCCCTTTCGTTCTCGCTTATTAGCATTACCGGGTGGAGAGTCTTTAAATAACATGACCTTTTTTGGTCCTTTTGGGTTGAATTTTTTTTTTTTGGATCAGGAGGAGGGGTGCTGCTTTGTAGAGTATGGGGATTTCCCCTACGAGTGCGTGCAGTACAGTACACCCTTTTTGAACAGGGCACAGTTTACGCAGTGTGGTACGATGCTACCGCTACTACTACTGCTGCTACTGCTGCTATCGCGAGTGTCGTACTACTCTGAGTTCTGTCGCTCTCTCTTTGTCATCAATTGATGATAGACTTTTATTTTTATTTTTATTCCTGTTATTTTTGCTGCCCTCCCATTGGCTCACCCTCTAGGTCTGACCCCCTTCAAGATGTGGCCATAACGGCAGCTCCATACTTGCCGTCGAGTCGGTAGCGTAATCTCAGCCTTCTATCGTGCCTACTTGAAAGCTTTTCGGTGCTCTGTACTAGTACAGTACTCGTACTTCCCCCGGCTTCAATACTCTCAACGGAAAAGCTTTTGCCGGGCCGTAAGAGATCGGGTCTCGTGAGCGCCATGTTTTCAGAAGGCGTTGAACACAAACACCTACAGATCAGGATAACACATCACCCATACTCGAGTACAGTATTCACAAGGTTTCACTCGACACACTCTAGTTTTGGAGGTATTATATCCATGACGGGAACATTGTTCGTTGGGCCAATTGAGCGTATTTGAATTACCGATGCACTGTGTGGTGGGCTCTTCGCTTCGACAAACCGTTTGTCACTCGCATATATCATGTGTCATATCCGGCGACATTTTTGTCATGGTCGGTTGATGAAGGGACACGGGCTCTACTCGTCTATCGCATCTCGCCCCTTCATGCACTCAGTTGACGACGTCGAAACGGTGCCCTGACCCGTAACCGTGCCAAGGTTGCGGCGTGCGGCCGCAACCCCCGGTGTTCGCAGGCTCACAACCGTGGGCACTCCTCCAGAGTGCCTGACAGCTCAACACAACTTTGTGGCTCAACACAACTTTGTGGCTGAATACAATTTTGTAACTTAGCATAGCTTTGGACTTTAAAATAGATTTTAATAAATAAAGACTTAGAGTTTCCATTAATATATATGATATACCAACCACCTACACTGCAAGCAATTATGCCACTAGCACCAGCCTTTATTCTTCCAAGCCAGCGAGTGGAACCTTACCCAGAGGTTGGGATACGAATCCGAGCTGCAGTTGCCTTTATTCAAAATGGCGAAGACCCATATCCAAATATCGCTGAGATCGCACGCAATTACGAAGTCCCAATTCACTACCTTCGAGGATGTTTACGAGGCCGCCAATTGAGACAGGAAAGACCAGGAGCTAATCACAAGCTCACTCCAGACCAGGAGCTGGCAGTCTGTCAATATCTTGATCGCCTTGATACAGTTGCTACTAGTGCCAGACTGCAAATGGTTACTAGCTATGCAAATACAATTTTGCAATATGCTCATTCTGGTCGAGGTTCACCTGAGATGGTCAGCGATCACTGGGCCAACCATTTCCTCGACCGCCATTCTGAGTACCATATTTGCAAGCAGAAATCGATTGATACTGACCACAAAAATACCCATCAGCCTGACAATATCCGGGCTTGGTTTGCCAAATATCTGGCTCTTTGTGATGAAAATAGCATTCAGTCAGGTGACCAGTATAATTTTGATGAAACTGGTTTCCGTATTGGTATTAGTTGCGATCAATGGATTGTAACAAGAGATTCTACACGCCAGGCCTACTTGGATACAGCAACGAATCGAGAACTTGTTACTATTTGTGAAACTATCAGTGGAGATGGGGCTGTATTGTCACCTATAGTTATTGTTCCAGGTGCCATTCATCAGGAGTATTGGTATACAACTACTCATATCCCTGATGATTATCTCATTGGTCTGTCGGAAACAGGATACAATAATAATAACTTGACAATGAGTTGGCATGTCCATTTTGAATGCTTTTCAGCAAAACGACAATCTGGAAACTATCGATTATTGCTCCTAGACGGATTTGGCTCGCATTGTACTAAGGAGTTCATCAACTACTGTGATAATTACAGGATTATCCCTTTCTGTCTCCCTCCTTACTCAAGTCACCTTGTAACGTGTTCGGACTAGGCCCTAGTCACGTATCGGTACGATAGGAGCAGATGGCTTCGTAGTCAACACGAAGCGAGCGCTGCTTGCTAAAGGAGGCTTTGAACGGGGTGTAATAGGAGATCAAAGAAGTAACCGTTCAACCAAGTATATTTAAGAATACTATCTGTCGAAGTCTGCTGTTTCCATCGCGGGAATCAGCGGTCTTTAAATACAGCATATCGCTTATTTCCAGTATGAGCGATATTGCAAAACAATGTGTGTATCAACTGATAGCACACGAAACAATACAAGTATCAAACGATACTGTGAAACCAAACATAAAACAATGTGTGTATCAACCGATAGCACACGAAACAATACAAGTATCAAACGATACTGTGAAACCAAACATAAAACAATGTGTGTATCAACCGATAGCACACGAAACAATACAAGTATCAAACGATACTGTGAAACCAAACATAAAACAATGTGTGTATCAACCGATAGCACACGAAACAATACAAGTATCAAACGATACTGTGAAACCAAACATAAAACAATGTGTGTATCAACCGATAGCACACGAAACAATACAAGTATCAAACGATACTGTGAAACCAAACATAAAACAATGTGTGTATCAACCGATAGCACACGAAACAATACAAGTATCAAACGATACTGTGAAACCAAACATAAAACAATGTGTGTATCAACCGATAGCACACGAAACAATACAAGTATCAAACGATACTGTGAAACCAAACATAAAACAATGTGTGTATCAACCGATAGCACACGAAACAATACAAGTATCAAACGATACTGTGAAACCAAACATAAAACAATGTGTGTATCAACCGATAGCACACGAAACAATACAAGTATCAAACGATACTGTGAAACCAAACATAAAACAATGTGTGTATCAACCGATAGCACACGAAACAATACAAGTATCAAACGATACTGTGAAACCAAACATAAAACAATGTGTGTATCAACCGATAGCACACGAAACAATACAAGTATCAAACGATACTGTGAAACCAAACATAAAACAATGTGTGTATCAACCGATAGCACACGAAACAATACAAGTATCAAACGATACTGTGAAACCAAACATAAAACAATGTGTGTATCAACCGATAGCACACGAAACAATACAAGTATCAAACGATACTGTGAAACCAAACATAAAACAATGTGTGTATCAACCGATAGCACACGAAACAATACAAGTATCAAACGATACTGTGAAACCAAACATAAAACAATGTGTGTATCAACCGATAGCACACGAAACAATACAAGTATCAAACGATACTGTGAAACCAAACATAAAACAATGTGTGTATCAACCGATAGCACACGAAACAATACAAGTATCAAACGATACTGTGAAACCAAACATAAAACAATGTGTGTATCAACCGATAGCACACGAAACAATACAAGTATCAAACGATACTGTGAAACCAAACATAAAACAATGTGTGTATCAACCGATAGCACACGAAACAATACAAGTATCAAACGATACTGTGAAACCAAACATAAAACAATGTGTGTATCAACCGATAGCACACGAAACAATACAAGTATCAAACGATACTGTGAAACCAAACATAAAACAATGTGTGTATCAACCGATAGCACACGAAACAATACAAGTATCAAACGATACTGTGAAACCAAACATAAAACAATGTGTGTATCAACCGATAGCACACGAAACAATACAAGTATCAAACGATACTGTGAAACCAAACATAAAACAATGTGTGTATCAACCGATAGCACACGAAACAATACAAGTATCAAACGATACTGTGAAACCAAACATAAAACAATGTGTGTATCAACCGATAGCACACGAAACAATACAAGTATCAAACGATACTGTGAAACCAAACATAAAACAATGTGTGTATCAACCGATAGCACACGAAACAATACAAGTATCAAACGATACTGTGAAACCAAACATAAAACAATGTGTGTATCAACCGATAGCACACGAAACAATACAAGTATCAAACGATACTGTGAAACCAAACATAAAACAATGTGTGTATCAACCGATAGCACACGAAACAATACAAGTATCAAACGATACTGTGAAACCAAACATAAAACAATGTGTGTATCAACCGATAGCACACGAAACAATACAAGTATCAAACGATACTGTGAAACCAAACATAAAACAATGTGTGTATCAACCGATAGCACACGAAACAATACAAGTATCAAACGATACTGTGAAACCAAACATAAAACAATGTGTGTATCAACCGATAGCACACGAAACAATACAAGTATCAAACGATACTGTGAAACCAAACATAAAACAATGTGTGTATCAACCGATAGCACACGAAACAATACAAGTATCAAACGATACTGTGAAACCAAACATAAAACAATGTGTGTATCAACCGATAGCACACGAAACAATACAAGTATCAAACGATACTGTGAAACCAAACATAAAACAATGTGTGTATCAACCGATAGCACACGAAACAATACAAGTATCAAACGATACTGTGAAACCAAACATAAAACAATGTGTGTATCAACCGATAGCACACGAAACAATACAAGTATCAAACGATACTGTGAAACCAAACATAAAACAATGTGTGTATCAACCGATAGCACACGAAACAATACAAGTATCAAACGATACTGTGAAACCAAACATAAAACAATGTGTGTATCAACCGATAGCACACGAAACAATACAAGTATCAAACGATACTGTGAAACCAAACATAAAACAATGTGTGTATCAACCGATAGCACACGAAACAATACAAGTATCAAACGATACTGTGAAACCAAACATAAAACAATGTGTGTATCAACCGATAGCACACGAAACAATACAAGTATCAAACGATACTGTGAAACCAAACATAAAACAATGTGTGTATCAACCGATAGCACACGAAACAATACAAGTATCAAACGATACTGTGAAACCAAACATAAAACAATGTGTGTATCAACCGATAGCACACGAAACAATACAAGTATCAAACGATACTGTGAAACCAAACATAAAACAATGTGTGTATCAACCGATAGCACACGAAACAATACAAGTATCAAACGATACTGTGAAACCAAACATAAAACAATGTGTGTATCAACCGATAGCACACGAAACAATACAAGTATCAAACGATACTGTGAAACCAAACATAAAACAATGTGTGTATCAACCGATAGCACACGAAACAATACAAGTATCAAACGATACTGTGAAACCAAACATAAAACAATGTGTGTATCAACCGATAGCACACGAAACAATACAAGTATCAAACGATACTGTGAAACCAAACATAAAACAATGTGTGTATCAACCGATAGCACACGAAACAATACAAGTATCAAACGATACTGTGAAACCAAACATAAAACAATGTGTGTATCAACCGATAGCACACGAAACAATACAAGTATCAAACGATACTGTGAAACCAAACATAAAACAATGTGTGTATCAACCGATAGCACACGAAACAATACAAGTATCAAACGATACTGTGAAACCAAACATAAAACAATGTGTGTATCAACCGATAGCACACGAAACAATACAAGTATCAAACGATACTGTGAAACCAAACATAAAACAATGTGTGTATCAACCGATAGCACACGAAACAATACAAGTATCAAACGATACTGTGAAACCAAACATAAAACAATGTGTGTATCAACCGATAGCACACGAAACAATACAAGTATCAAACGATACTGTGAAACCAAACATAAAACAATGTGTGTATCAACCGATAGCACACGAAACAATACAAGTATCAAACGATACTGTGAAACCAAACATAAAACAATGTGTGTATCAACCGATAGCACACGAAACAATACAAGTATCAAACGATACTGTGAAACCAAACATAAAACAATGTGTGTATCAACCGATAGCACACGAAACAATACAAGTATCAAACGATACTGTGAAACCAAACATAAAACAATGTGTGTATCAACCGATAGCACACGAAACAATACAAGTATCAAACGATACTGTGAAACCAAACATAAAACAATGTGTGTATCAACCGATAGCACACGAAACAATACAAGTATCAAACGATACTGTGAAACCAAACATAAAACAATGTGTGTATCAACCGATAGCACACGAAACAATACAAGTATCAAACGATACTGTGAAACCAAACATAAAACAATGTGTGTATCAACCGATAGCACACGAAACAATACAAGTATCAAACGATACTGTGAAACCAAACATAAAACAATGTGTGTATCAACCGATAGCACACGAAACAATACAAGTATCAAACGATACTGTGAAACCAAACATAAAACAATGTGTGTATCAACCGATAGCACACGAAACAATACAAGTATCAAACGATACTGTGAAACCAAACATAAAACAATGTGTGTATCAACCGATAGCACACGAAACAATACAAGTATCAAACGATACTGTGAAACCAAACATAAAACAATGTGTGTATCAACCGATAGCACACGAAACAATACAAGTATCAAACGATACTGTGAAACCAAACATAAAACAATGTGTGTATCAACCGATAGCACACGAAACAATACAAGTATCAAACGATACTGTGAAACCAAACATAAAACAATGTGTGTATCAACCGATAGCACACGAAACAATACAAGTATCAAACGATACTGTGAAACCAAACATAAAACAATGTGTGTATCAACCGATAGCACACGAAACAATACAAGTATCAAACGATACTGTGAAACCAAACATAAAACAATGTGTGTATCAACCGATAGCACACGAAACAATACAAGTATCAAACGATACTGTGAAACCAAACATAAAACAATGTGTGTATCAACCGATAGCACACGAAACAATACAAGTATCAAACGATACTGTGAAACCAAACATAAAACAATGTGTGTATCAACCGATAGCACACGAAACAATACAAGTATCAAACGATACTGTGAAACCAAACATAAAACAATGTGTGTATCAACCGATAGCACACGAAACAATACAAGTATCAAACGATACTGTGAAACCAAACATAAAACAATGTGTGTATCAACCGATAGCACACGAAACAATACAAGTATCAAACGATACTGTGAAACCAAACATAAAACAATGTGTGTATCAACCGATAGCACACGAAACAATACAAGTATCAAACGATACTGTGAAACCAAACATAAAACAATGTGTGTATCAACCGATAGCACACGAAACAATACAAGTATCAAACGATACTGTGAAACCAAACATAAAACAATGTGTGTATCAACCGATAGCACACGAAACAATACAAGTATCAAACGATACTGTGAAACCAAACATAAAACAATGTGTGTATCAACCGATAGCACACGAAACAATACAAGTATCAAACGATACTGTGAAACCAAACATAAAACAATGTGTGTATCAACCGATAGCACACGAAACAATACAAGTATCAAACGATACTGTGAAACCAAACATAAAACAATGTGTGTATCAACCGATAGCACACGAAACAATACAAGTATCAAACGATACTGTGAAACCAAACATAAAACAATGTGTGTATCAACCGATAGCACACGAAACAATACAAGTATCAAACGATACTGCGAAACCAAACGTAAAACCCTAGTAACCCGTACCGGTTACACACCTCCTCCAACTATTGGATATTGTTGTATTTCAATCCTACAAGTATTATCATGCAGAAGCAGTTGAAATAGCAACCCAGATGGGGTGTGGTGACTTTGACAAAGCCGAATTTCTTGATAGAATTGATTCCATTTGCCAACAGACATTTAAGATGTCTACTGTTCGGTCTGCATTTAAGGCTACTGGCCTTATTCCTTATAATCCTGATATAGTTCTCTCAAAACTAAGAGAAGCTGTTCCTCAACCTAGTCCTTCTATGGAACCAGTATCTGGAATACCAATAGGCATTCCAACTACCATTGCAAGTCTCAAGACCCAAGGGGAAGAGCAATTGCATGACGCTAAGGATATGTTACCTGAATTTCAGGAACGACTGAAGTTAGTGCTACAAGGAGGATTGGCTCTTGCACAATCTGGTGCATTAGCAATGGATCATATGGAAAATACTTGAGCTGCGGAGCATGCTAGAAATGTCCGACGCCGTGCTCAAAGCAGAAGGCAAGTTCAAAAGGGTGGAGTACTATATGCATCTGAAGTATGGCAAATTGAAGCACGGCAAATGGCAAAGCAAAGGGAGGATGCTGAGTTGGAAAAGGCAGAACTCCAATTACGCAGAGCACAAAATGCCAAAAAAAAAGCTGACACTGCAGCACATAAGCCTTTTCTGGATGAGATAAAGGCTGCCTATAAAGCAAGGTGTAAAAGGCTAGCAGAGGAGAAGAAAAGGTTGAAGGAGCAAGCAAAAAAGAACTAAATGTAAATTAAAAACTCTTATTACAATTTGCTAGTGTATGCATCAATTCTTATATTTAACCAAGTTATTCAAAGCCACAAAGTTGTGTTGAGCTGTCAGGCACTCTGGAGGAGTGCCCACGGTTGTGAGCCTGCGAACACTGGGGGTTGCGGCTGCACGCTGCAACCTTGGCACGGTTAGGAGATCGAGCCACGTGAAACTCCCCCACACTTCTAACCTCTTTGGGTCGTCTTATCTAATCGCATTAACGGGCGAACCCACCACTTCTCGACTCCCCTCAGGGTCCGGGGCAACAGGTGAAGAAAAAGAAAAAAAAACCGAAGATCAAAAGCCGGGTAACTCCCGCCCCTGGTAGATCTC
>PYWC01000045.1:162679-193746 GCA_003182015.1 Tuber magnatum
AGAGGGGGGGTGCGAGACCCGTAGTTGTGGTGATAGTTCTCTGGTGTTGAGTCGTTCCCGATTAGGAAATCTTTTTCAATGACCGGAGTTGTAACGGAGACGGAGCGTGGAAGGGTGGGGCCATGGAGGAAGCATTGGTGAAGGAGTAGAGCTTCTGGAAGGGATCATAAGATGAGAGAGTGCATAAAGCTTGACTATCTACTCGAGTACTCGTACAGTACCCGCAGAGAGTTGACACGCTAGGGACAGGCCCATGGTTCAGATGCCGTACCGGTACTATGAGTGCTGGTATATTGTAGAACGTGAACTGACTTGTGTAGTCCTGAGCCCCAGACATGGAACACGGAGTCGGGGTTATCTCGCTTCCCCGACAGCTAAGACATGTCCGAGATACAAGTACTCAAGTACTAGTATAGTACAGTACTGTACCGATGTATCCAAGCTTCCTCTCCTCTACTTTCCGGACCCCTATTTTTGCCTTCCTATTTAGGCAGGTGGAGATGGGGGCAAACACAATCACACACTCATGATCCTCCTCCCTTGCCCAACTTTGGGGCTTTATAGGCTTGGGGCAAGTGAGAAAATTTTTATTGTTTGGGTTTAAACAAAATACATGTCCCTTCTGGTATCTGGCCCTCAGTACCTCTGCTAGGTGTTGGACTTTAAACATGCCTCTTCTCCCCCATTGTGGTAGCCCCTCGCTTTAACTACTTGGGTATGAACTACTCTCATTTCTTCCAAGCCCGCTTGCAGTTTTGGCCCTGTGCATGGTTGGACCTTCAACATATTGATGACTGGTATATTTGGCAACATGTGGTTGGTATAGTACTGCCTCAGGCTGCACCCCTCCTTGGCCTGTCCATAATGAACTACTCTATAGGGCCCAGCATGCTGGGCTAGTATCCCTGCTACAAACTTGATTGACAATTTTGGTTACCTATTATCTAGCATACCCCTCAGGAGTCTATGGGTGTTGCAAAGACTGGGATATTGTTGTTTTATCAGGAAGGTTTCCTTTATTGGAATTTGGTTTCTTTTATTTAAATGATGTATTACAGGTAGGGTTTTCTTGCTTGCTCTCTGCCTACGTGGGTTAGGTTGTCTACTTGTTAGTGCTCTTTTTTATGTAGAACATACAGTTGGTCACAGACCAGAGAGACTTGGGATGGCTTCTTTTTCCCTTAGCCAGTACTAGGAGGTTTCTGACCGACATACCTAAAGGTAAAAGGGGGGGCAATGGGTGGTCTGTCTTAGCTAGCTTTGTCTTAGCAGAGTGGTTGGGGCAGAGCCTGGGGTCCTTATAGTGGAGGTTTGCATCTTAAGCAAATAAATTCTAGGATTTAACAAAAAGCAAAAAACTGTACCAGTGTATTCAAGCTTCTCTTCTGCTATTTTCCTGACCCCTATTTTCACTTTCCTATTTGAGAAGGTGGATATGGTCAAAAACCCCCTCACATCCTTATGATTCTCTTCCTTCATCAACTATTGAGGCTTTATAGTCTTGGGCTATAACTTTCTTGTTTGGGTTTATGTGAGAAATACATTCTTTCTAGTATCTAGCTAGTGGTGCTCATGCTAGGTTGTCGACTCTAAAACATGTCCTCTCTTCCCTCTACAGTAGCATCTTGCTATAGCTATATAAGGCTTTGATTCAGCCTTGTTCTTTTAGGGTTGACAGCTCTTAGTAGTTGTTCACTTAGTTGGGCTGGTGCCTTTTCCAGTGGCTAGAACTCTTGACAATATGTGGTCAGTATAGCACTGGCTCAGGCTGTATTCCTATTTGACCGGTTTGTGACAACTCTCTCTGGCATCTGGCATGTTCTAGCATACTCTAGTTAGGTGTTCCTGATATGTACAATGAATGCAAAGGTTGGTTTATATACTATTCAGCCTACCCTGTTAACAGTATTGAGCGGGTGAAAGAGGGAAAATTTGTATTGATCAATTGCTTTTTTTTTGTTTTTTTTTTGTTAAATGTAATATATTCAGGGGTGCTGTGGGTCACCATCTAGCTATGTGTCCGATACTTTTAGAGTATTCCAGTTATCAAAAGGGCAACTACACAATCAGTATTACTACAGTTACTCTACAATTGTAATTGTAGCTTCATGATATAATGTTGAATATATCTATCAAGTTTTATTTGTGAAAAATAGTTTGAGAAAAGTAGAGAGAGACAAAGTGTATAACACTGTACAAGGGGCTTCAAATCTAAATATCTTGATCAGAATCAATAACATAGCTAATCTGATACCTTGTAGAGTGATAGGGACATCTCACAATTCTTTGCTATATGTTACTTTTGTGATTTTACTGCTGGAAAAGGTAAGGTATCAAAATCTAAGTGTCAGAAATATAGCTTATACTTGATAAATCAATCTTATTATTACTATTCATACCACCACCACAATCAGAGCTCTCTTGCTCTTCTGAATGACTATCATTGTCCTCAATGGCTACTACTTTCATATTTGACTTTCTATTTCTTTGCTTATTGAGCTTTGCAAGCTTGGCTGCTTGTCACTTCAATGATACAGTTGCCTTTTTGGCATCAAGTGCTTTATACTTGTGGTAGAGATGGGCAAGTTGCTTTGATCCTAGAATGAGGCCCACTTAAGCTGACAGTGATTTGGCTTGATACGCTTGCTTGCAGCTTGTTGTTAGCACAGCAGCTGCTTGTTGATACTAAGTTATACTTCAGACTCCTAATAGAGTGAAAGGAGTTCATCAAAACATTGCTTCATTCGAACCGTAGATTCTGTTTCCTGGACATCAAGGACCTTTTTAACTAACTCATCAATATTAGTAGAGTGCTCTGTTGTTCCAGGAAGTGCTCTAAGTCCTGGTCAGTGAGTTCCCAAAGCTGGTAGTACTCTGATCTTTGGTTGGAGATTTAGATTACTCAAGATATAGTGCTGATTGAAGGGGATAAGACTAGTTGCTCTTCTTGCTAAGGGTATATTTTTCTTTGTGAAGGCGTTGAGTCTGGCCTTTTGTAGTATAGGGTAGAAGTTCCCTTTGTATAGCTCTGAATATAGTCCTGCAGTACATATCCTTTTATCTACTTGTTTGTAATATGTGTTGAGAGGGGAGAACAACCCAACATCAAGGGGTTGAAGTATATGGGTAGATTGTGGAGGGAGGAAGTGGAGATGAATATTTTTGCTTATTGCAAATTCAATAAACTGTAAGTTCTTACAATGTGAATTGTGACTATAAAGAACTAATATTCGATGTTGGCTAATTCCTTTTTGGGGTCTTGTTCTTGGCTCAAATACTTGAATAAACCATTCATATGTGATTTGGTAATTGGTATATCCTGTTGGTGAATGAGAGAAGAAGGAATCTTGCTTTTCCTCAAACTCAACATTACCATGGTGGCTTATAAGATATAATCTTGCAGGAAAGATAATAAGTAGTAGTAATGCAACTCCAGCTCCTGGAATTACTTCAATATTAGTTACCCAACTGTGATCAATATTCTGAATGATCTTTGGATTCCTTCTCGATATCTGACAGATCACCTCGCTACTAGCAGAGAGTCCTAGAGGAAATTCCTTCCTATCTGAATTCCAAATATCCTTCTCCTTCAAATGAAACTTGTGCTAAGTATTATAGAATTTATTGAGGTAGTACTCAAATGATTGAAGATCTGTAGCCAGTGCTTATTACTTGTCCAGCACTTTTCGAACCTTAGATTCCACTGTTGGATGACATAGTAAGAACCTCTCCAACCAGTTTTCTCCTTCTTTATCCATCCCATCTTGGTCTTTCAACATGGTTTGCGCCATTTGGAAATCATAAGGGTAGTGCAGAGGAACACCATAATTGTTCTATTTCTCAATCCACTTGACGAATGCATCCTCCTCTTTATTGCTGAGTAGTTGTTAAATTGGATATGATTGAGTTGCTAGTCTTGTTTGTTTCATATATTGATTATTTAAAGTAGTATTTGAAATATCAAATTGTTGACTTGCTTTGCAAATAGAAAGTTCTGAGGTTGATTGAAGTAGTTCACATGTAGGAGCTATTTGAACATCCTGGTTAGCTTTCTTTTTAGATATTTTAGAAGGTGATTGGATATCTGGTTGTAGAGATATAATTGAATGCAGAGAATTAAGTGTTTGTAGAATATGGTTGAAGAAAGTAGGATTGGTAAATCTAATAGCTTGCCTTATATAGTTGAGATATTTGACCAATAACTTGAAGAAGAAAAGAGCAAATCCTATTCATTGTACGTGTGTTAATAGTAATAGCGATTAAGTAGTATTTGGGCCATTGTTGTTGACAATATATATATTGTCTATAACAGTCAATAGTTTTAATAGCAATGTCAAAAATGAATATATTGCAAATTTTATTACATTTGGTACATACTAGTTATATATGATAACTCCATAGTGAGGATAGCTATTATAGAAGTAATGATTGTTGTTTTATTCACTCTTTTATACATGATCAATGAGTAAAATATGTGACCCATAGCTAGGTACTAACCCATAGTACCTTCAAATATGTTAGGGCTGATTTGGCAGGCCAGGATTAGACTAGGATTTGGACTCAAAGTCTAGACTTGCAAACCAAAGTCTAGAGATTGCAAAGTCCGGACTTTGTAAACTGGATATACCAAACATGATGGGATTTAGACTAGGAGTATAGAAAGTTTGTTTATCTGATGTAAAATAATAAAGATAGGATTTACACAGGTATTATGCTTGTACTGATATAGGATTTTCAGTATACTCTGTTTTGTTATTATTGGTAGAAAATTATCTATTAGCATAATAGTAGTCTCTTTATCATTTTTCTGGCCTGTGTTCACACTTCTCAAAAACTAATATTGATTAGTTACTGCTGAAAATGCATTCCGACAATGAATGAAGTAAGCCTATAGCAAGTTGCAGTTAAAGGAGTGGCCATAGCAGGATGCTGGTTTGTGATATCGACTAGCATTGGCCAGAGCAAAATACCATGCTGTACCTCAAAACTATCAGACCAAAGATATTCTGAGGTGTTACTAGCCTGTAGGTATGAAGGTCGAATATAGGAGGCTATTCATATGAGTCAAAGAACATTCTCCAAACTTTGTCACAAATTATGAAAATACAGTGGATTAAACAATACCAAATATACAACTATTGAGTACCAATTACATATGTTTTTATACCGTATCTGTAATAATGCAAGTAAACACAATATTGAGGAGCACTTTCAATACTTAGCAGAGACAGTATACCAACTATTTATAAGTGTTTTGGATACTATTGGTGATATAGAAGAAGATCTTATAAGACTTCCATATACCAACACCAATGGTAATCTAGATATTTCCTGGGAGATCACAAGTAACCAAAAGTTTTATCTGCTCTTTTAACATTGTATTAGTACTATAGATGGTTCTCTAATTCCAGCAACTGTCCCAACCAATAAGGCCAATTAATATCATTGTCGTAAAGGCTTTACTGCTTAAAATGTATTTGTAGCAGAATCTTACGATCTTATATTTCAATATGTTTTAGATGGATGAGAAGGGTCTGCATATGACTCACAGATCTTAGATGATGCTAAGAAGAAGGAGTTTGAAATACCAAAGAGTGAATATTATCTTGGAGATACTGGATACAGTGGATTGACTTTAGGGTTAATTGCTTATCATAATATGAGATATCATCACAAAGAATTTCAGCAAGATGCTATGTGGTAAGTGTTTTCTATAAGCCTTTATGTAGCTGTCAAAATAGTGATTATAAGTATGAGGATAATAATATAATATTTGAAATTTAGGCCGCAAAATGCAAAAGCTCTATTTAGCTTAAAATATTCTACATTACATAATGCTGTGAAACAAACTCTAGGTATTGTGAAGATACGGTTTCCCATTCTTAAAAACTCAAGGTCTGCCAATATAAACACTCAAGGCAAGGTAGTAAATGCATTATGTTGTCTGTACAATTTTATTTCCTATTATGATAGAAGTATTAGACTGCTAGTTTCAGATGTGGACTCATGCTTTGTAAATTCAGGCAAGTTTCAACCTCTCTTCATATTTTTGTAAACCTGGTATAATGTATAGATATTTGTAAATTAGGGTTGGTTGTTCGAAAACTAATAATACACTCTTATAACCAGGAAATTTAAGTCAATCTAATCTTAGCTAAGAAACCATTAGAGGTGTTACCTCAATATTAAATAAGCACGTATGTATAATCCTGCCACTTGAAGCTCTTGAATTGCTAGAATAAGGGGACCAGAGAGAGTTATTATAAGCTAGACATGAGAAATGAGTTGCCAATCGACTAAGAATACAAATTGCCAGAGGGATGTGGTAGGATTATTAAAGATATAGAGAGAGAGGAGGGGTCTATGTCAGAGTTAGCTATTATGTATATAAATAATTCAAGCAAAATAGAAATTATAGTTACTTGAGTTGATTAATAAGTAGACTCCCCAGTGTTAGGAAGCAAAGTCTGGAGTCAAGCAAGTGTGACACTCTTGGGAACCATTGAAAAGAAGATTATGTTTTGCTTATTATTCTCAAAGCATAATAAGGCAGCCAAGTAATGTAATATCAGGATCTCCGGAGATGATACTAGCTTATTTAATAATAATAATGCTTGAGCATAGGGTGCTTGTTGCAGAGAAGAGCTAGAAAGAATATTGGGTGATAAGTCTGACAAAGACTGAGGGAAATCAGAAGATACTTGATCTGAAGTTACTTGGGAAGAGGATGGACTAGCTATTGGATTGTGAACTGAGCTTGCAAGAGCAGAAAGGCCTGGAGCTATAATTTTAGCAGCATGGCTACTAGAGGACTACCTAATACGTATACATTTCCAGGAATTTTCATTCTCAAAAATGGAAGGACTTTAAGTAAGCAATACCTCTTGCATTTGATATGACTTGGAGCTAGGAGTTTGGTTACCTGCCAAGACCTGAGGATCTATTCCCTCATTTTCATGTTTATCAAGATACTGACTACGGGAGTTTTGGGAGAAAAACATATTGGTATTTTCTTTGCAGTTATCAAGATCATTATTACTACTACTGCTATTCAGGGAATAGTACCAATGCTTGTAGCTATTGGTTCAAGTGAAGGAGGCATGACTGCCTGTTGCAGTGGTTTGTTGGAATAGCTTATACAATTGTGAATAATGTTTGAATGCTTCTGTTCTGAACTGCCTAGCAGATGGGTTGACTTGGGTTAAAGAGTTCTATTAGCACTAATGAATAGATATTAAACTATTCTAATACAAGTAGAGATTTAAGAAAATGTTCAATCAATATTATACTAATAGTACTTAAGAAATACTATGTACTTTAAGGTAAGTATCAGATATATAATTATCTGCTGTTAGAGCGTTATTGCCTTTATCCTATCTGAACATGGGATTTTCACAAAGACAATGAAGTATTTCATAAAGTTGGTTTATCTAAACAATTTTAAACATTAAAAGTGAAAATAGAATAATAACCAAAAAGAAAGGAAAGCACCTACAGGCTTCATCCAACTCTTAACCTGTTCTACATCAACCACAGGAGCAAATTTCTGATTATAAGATCCTGTTGCTATCAGCCATACCTCTGACTTGACGACATTTCCTGCTCTCTTCACAAGGTATACCAGATTGAGGAGTTCGTCAATCAGAACTTTGTTCTTCATGTCATCCCAGGTTGCCTTTACCCTTTTCTGTATTCCTGAGCTAGACATTAAATAGAAATGCCCAAAATTGTTGGTGTACTGAGAATGCACAGGAGTCTACTACCTTGACTAACAGAGCACTAAATGAGTGCAAGACCAGAAGCAGAAGAAGTCCTCTAGAATAGAGCCTATGAGGGGTTAATAAAATGACGAATTGGTACAGGGTGGGGAGCTTACCAGCAACTAATCGATAGGTACCTTCAAAAAGAAGGACTTTCCTGAAGTAGTATATACCTGTACTTGAGTACTATATAAACCTTTCCAAAGCATGCCCAGATTGTCAGACAACTAGCCCACAATAGGATCATTTTTAGTTTGGTAAGAGAACTATAAAAACTGGTCAGTCGGATCCAATATATTGAATAGTTAGATCTTATACCTTGTCAGGAAAACTCCGAATCCTTCTCAAAAGCTTTAATTCATACTGAGGAGATTGCGCTGCCAGTGGAGATAGTCAATAATAAGGGTAGTTTGCAAGTAAAGTTAGTGGAACCAGTCTAACATATAGCTAGAGATGCAAGCTTACCACAAATCTGGCAGACTTGCAGTGGACTGGGTTTCCAAAGGTACCAGGTACTGTAAGAAAGTAATTGCGGAATTGTTTGGTAGTAAGCTGAAATAAATTTGGCTTACCAGTCACGATGGCAATAGGAGTTCAGAACCACTTTGGAGAACACATCTGCTGGAAAAAGAAAGCATGGAACTTGTCGAAAATTATTAAACCCTGTTTCAGAAGAAAGGTACCTGGATTGAGATAATAGTAGCAGCAGTTGATACCTGTGTAAAGGCTGTAACAACCCAGCATATATGAGCTAGGGCAGCCTGAACCTACAACCAGGTGGACAGCCAGGAGATGGACTGGTAGGAACTGGCAGGCAAGTAGGTACTTGACCTATGAAGACCCGATGGCTCAGGCTCCGACACTAACAGAAATGGTTGACAAGGCACTTGGATACTTGGCTATATACATGAGTGATGTCAGCATACTGAGGGCCCTTTGAAGAGGCAGCTACTCAGCTAGGCCAGATAACCGGAGAAAGGTAAAGAGTGTCTATCTCCGGCGACGGGTGTAATGGGGGCACCCCTAGGAAGATGGATCCCAAGGTTGCGACCGCACCGAACAACTTCAAACTTATCGCCAAAAGTTCAGACAGATGTAATGGTAAAGTAAGCGGTAAAACTTAATATCGTTAAGCCTGATACTTCACTCAATTAAGGTGTCGAGAGGATTGATTGTTGGAGTATGAGAGTTCTCGCATAGACTTTCAGGTAGTTTTATCTTATGCCAGAAACTCCCCCATCAGTTTACTGCAACCATTTGAGTACACCCTTCTCCGCTAAGGGTGGTCCGACACGTCTCCTGGCACACCCTTCGGGCATGCATGTGTTGACACACTCTAGTCAGCGTTCACCTTATGCGGTTATCGTTTCTACAGTGCATTTTCATTTTGCCCGCCGGAGTGAAAGCTTCTGCGCACCGGTGTCTTGCCAGTGGCTAACAGTCAAGGCACCTAATGAACTAGACTATTTATGACACCCTTCTGATATGCATTGATCTGTACTTGACTCCAGAGGCTACCGTGAGCGGTTTATCTATTTACTATTTACGGGTCTTGGGCTTCCGGTGTCTTCCGCAGGGCATGGTGGTCCAGGAGTGATCCAATGGGCGCTACCCATGACCAATACCTCGGATCTACCTTACCTGTGGCAGGAATCATGCTTTTAGTGTCTCTGCACTTCCCTTTCAGAGCCTATAGCATTAGGGGCATGATCGGGCTTGGTAGGTGTAAAACTCTCCCAGTCGCCCCGGCACCACCTGGGACTACCTTCGGGACCCCCATGGGTAATACCCATTAACTCCGCCAGTGTTGGTCCGTTTTACTCCGAACAACTTGGAGGAGGTACTCGACCTTCCACCCTATGCCCCCTCGTATATTCTGCAAACAGCCTGCGGTCGACTGGATGGCAGCGACGTATACGGTGTTGCAAGCATGTCTGCAAAGATTCCTCTTTGCTAGACTGCACAGAACTACACAACCGTTTGCCCATGATGTGCAGACCACAAGGCGGGGCTGGAGGGGTATGATAGGAATAATGTCTTCAATTTACAGCTTCATCAAAGGTACGTAGCTCGCCCAATGGCATCCCCCGGAACCCCAGATTCCAGTATCATGCATGGCTTTGCGTGACAAACATTCCTGTCAATTTTGCCGAACTCCCTGAGGGACTTCGTATTGAAAGGTAGGGTAACTCAGGACTCTGGGCAGGGTAACCCAAGCCCCAAGCCAGGGTAACCCGATCCCGAGGGTAGGGTAACCTTGTCCAGCGGACAAGACAACTTTTCTCTGTTACCCTGTCTATCCCGTCGCCAGCGATAGACCTTTCCGACCTGTCTCCAGTTACCCGGCCTAGCTGAGCAACTGCCTCTTCAGAAGTCCCTAAGTACACTGACACCGCTCCCGGGTGTATGCAGGTACCCAAGTCCCTGACCGGCCAATTCTGTTCGTTCTCGGAGCCCAGGCCATTGCGTCTCCATAGGTCAAGTACTTAGTTGCCTGCCGGTTCCTACCAGTTCATCTCCTGGCTACCTGTATGGGTATAAATTCCGTTAGCCATAGCTCATGTATGCGGGGTCGTTACATCACTCCCCTCTTCTCTACTGTCTGTCCCAGACCGTTAGCATCGTCTCTTATTCCCACGACTCGATTCCCCGAAGACCCTATGGTCCCTGGGCTTGGACGGATATCTTTGGTGGAAATCCAGAATGGCGTGTAAGCCTGTCCCTTCTAGCATCTCATAGGGCTCCCATGAATTCTCGTCAGCCCCGTAGCCTTCCCATGAAACCAGGTACTGGACAAAGCACGACGGAAACTTCCCCTTCGCTCCTCCGTACCATCGGCTGTCCACAACAGCTTCAATAATGTAACCGGGCTCGCAGACTACAAGTTCCGCGGTAGGGGCTTCTTTTACCCTACCTGCTTCCGGATCCTCATGATAGGGTTTGAGCAATGTGACATTGAAAACCGGGTGGATGCGTAACCGGTACGGGTACCCAGTTGATTCTTGTATTGTTTCATGTGCTATCAGTTGATATATACATTGTTTTATGTTGGTTTCACAGTATCGCTTGATACTTGTATTGTTTTATGTGCTATCGTTTGATACACATATTGTCTTATGTTTTGTTTCATGGTATCAGTTGATACAAGCATTGTTTCATGTGCTATCAGTTGATACACACATGGTTTTACAATATCGCTCATACTGGAGATAAGCGATATGCTGTATTTAAAGACTGCTGATTTCCGCAATGGAAACAGCAGACTTTGACAGACAGTATTCTTAAATATACTTGGTTGAACGGTTACTTCTTTGATCTCCTATTACACCCCGTTCACAGCCTCCTTTAGCCATCAGCACTCGCTTCGTGTGGACCACTAAGCCATCTGCTCCTATTGTACCACTACGTGACTAGGGCCTGGCCCGAACACATTACATTTTTTTAACCTCAGCAAGTGGTTAAGAAACCTGCAGGGACCTGGTCTAATCAACCTACGAAAAGGTTCAATAAGCGAAGCTAGCCCCCGGGAGTGGCAGAACCACGAGGAGTTCGGCTCCGCCAATACAACACCATTGAGTCACTGGAGACTCGAAGTGGGAAGCAGGTCCCATGAAAAGGCCTTACCGAGAAAAGGCAACCCAAGAAATGAAAAGGGCCAAAGAGCGAATTCTCGATTGACGAAGCAGAACGACAAATAGCGCGAGACTTGGCTAAGCAGACCTTTAGCGAATCAACTGACGAATTAACAAAGGCAGCATCGAGCCTTCCTGGGCTATTTCCCCTCAGTCCCAACAAAGGAAAGGCACCGGTGGAACCACCGAAGAAAGATAGGATACCTGTCAGGAGACCTAAGAAGGAACAAGACGACAAAGAAGCATCAGAAGACTCGCGAGGAAGGCAGCCAACAGACGAACCCCCCCGTGACTCTCCAGAAGGCTCGTCAGACAACAGTTTGAGTAACGAAGAGTCCGAATACGAAATGTCCGAAGGTGAATCCACTGGACCGCCCGGTCCTGGGGCCGGACGAATAGGACCTAAAATCAAACTTCCGCTGCCACCCTCATTCTCGAGTGAAAAAGATGACTTACAACCAGAAGTATTTGACTGATGGGTTGCAACAACTTTGCAATACCTTGCCCTAAATGGAGTGGACAAAACCAAGGAAGGAAGCGGAGCGTACATCGGAAGCTTCTGCACCGGAAAGGCACAGGCAGCATACCACCAAGCAATGAACCACTATGAAAGTGTGGAAAAGATCCGAGGAATGACTCTGATAAAGTACCTGAGAGAGAGATTCCAATCCTCGCGAAACACGGAAGAACTATACAAGACATTCAAGGATATCTAGCAAGTACGAAATGGCAAAATAGAAAGAATAACCCTGGTCACAACGGATCCCTTGATGTATCATGGACGATTGCCTACCGGGACAGTGTCTCAGTATACACTGCGACAAAGATTGTATGCAGCAATGCATCCCAGACTACGCCAGGAGGTAGAACCCATGGAGGAGGATGGTGATCCCTTTGACAAGATAGTCAAGCGGGCCGAACTGAAGTACGCTATCTTGTATGAAACAGGAGTCTACCAAACCTACATACCACAACAAAAGAATAGGAAAGGATGATCATCAGGGGATAAGACGAAAAAGGATAAACCATACCGCAAGGATCCAAAGGACAAGAAAGATAGGAAGCAGAAATGACACCAGGAAGGCACATGTTTCGAATGCAGAAAAAAGGGGCACTATGCAACGGAGTGCTATTCTAAAAAAAGAAAAAGGAAAGGCCGCTAAGTGAGAGGCTAGCACAAACCACATGGAAGCAACCGAATAGGACGAAGTGGAAATTAACACGGTGGAAATGCAAAGCCTGCAAACGCAACCAATGTTGGCAATAAGGCCCCGTGACGCTCTTGAAGGGGCGATTCACGTAGAAGGACATCCAGCAAAAGTACTATTCGACACGGGAACAATCGGCTGCGACATAATTAGTGCCACCTTTATCTCCACCCATGGCATCCCTACAGAGCCTTTACCCCAACCAACAACAGTCAATATGGCTATGAGAGGATCCCGCTCTTCGAGCCAGAAGAAATGTGGACCGACGGTAGGAATCGGGAAAAAGAAATGGACAAATCAGGAGATGCTGGTAGGAAACTTGGGAAGGTACGATGCCCTAATTGGAATGTTGTTCCTGAAAAGACACAATGCTCTTATCAGGTGTGGGGATACAGCAGTGGAATTTCCCGATGACAAGCTGCGTGTGCTACGCAAACCAACAAGCGGGAAATTCCCAGCCACCGTGTCAGATACCAATACAACAACATTGTTGGAAGAATACAAGAATGTATTCCCAGACAAGGTCCCTGAAACGCTGCCCCCTGTATGTAAGATTAGCCACCACATTCGGCTAAAAGATTCAACCAAGCTACGAAACCAACCAACATACTCGATCCCAGAAGCCTACAAGGAAAAACTCATGAACTGGATAAACGAGAAATTACGAAGTAGAGTTATTGTACGACAGGAAGTTCCCGGAGCGGCACCCATGTTTGTACAACCTAAATCTGATGGAAGGATCTGCTCCCTGGTGGACCTGAAAGTAAGAAACGATAACACAATCATGGATAGTCCATCAATTCCAAACCAACAGCAGATTCTTAACCGAATAGGACGCGTGAAATTCAGGAGTAAAATCGACCTAAGCGACGCATATTTTCAAACATGAGTGGACAAGGCCAGTGTTAAGTGCAACTCATTCAAAACCCTGTTTGGAGGATTTGTGAGGAAAGTAATGCTACAAGGAGAGATGAATGCACCTGCAACATTTATGCGGATAATGGAGGACCTCCGGAGCGAATATTTACATCATTTTGTATGGGTATACATTGATGATATTCTCATATTCTTAGACACATCAGAGGAACACGAACAACACATATGCAAAGTATGTGATCGACTCAGAAAAGGAAAATTTTACGCGAGCAAAAGGAAGTCAGTACTTTTTGCAGATAAACTGGAAGTATCAGGACATATAGTGGACAGCGAGGGGATCCATGCCTCCCCCCAGAAAATATCATCCATTGCAGAATGGGAAACACCAAAGAACAAGAACGAATTGCAACGATTCCTGAGACTAGTAAATTATGTGGCCCAGTTACTCCCACACCATGCTACGCTGACGGCACCACTAACCGACTTAACGGGGAACGCCGAATTCGTATGGACAACCACCCACCAGACCGCATTTGAAATAGTCCGAAAACGGATTATTGATTACCAGGTCATGCGACCAATAGACATGCGAAGCAAGGAACCAATTTCGTTGGTTACAGATGCCTCAGATTTAGGAGTTGGAGCATGGGTGGGACAAGGACCCACTTATGAGACGGCACGACCAGCCGCGTTACACAGCAGAAAGTTCACCAACAGTCAGATGAACTATAGGACCACCGATAAAGAAGCCTTAGCGATAGTGGAAGCGCTTAACCGGTTCCACAATGGACTAATAGGAAATTCCTTCACGATAGTAACAGACCACCAACCCTTAACATATCTGCGAACAGCCAAGAACCCTAGCAGGAAACAGGTGAGATGGCTAAGTGCATTGGGAAAACATGATGCGAAAATAGTCTATGCACCAGGAAGCACGAACTATTTAGCTGTTGCCCTTTCACGGATTTACGATAGAGAATCAGACTTGAATCCACTCTATGTCCACGATTATACAAAGGAATCAGATGACATCTCAGATAACACGATCTACGAGCAAGAATGAAACACAATGGAGCTTACGCATGAGTTCTCCCCTACTTCCCCTCCTTTCTCCTATACTGAGTACCCCAACGAAGCCCCTGTACCTCAAGGAAGCCCCTGCTCAATCACTGCAGGAAACAATTGGGGTCACCAGTGTACCCTGCGAAGTACACCACCAGAAGAACTCCAACCCAGCACCCTACACTACTCACACTGCTACGTGGATCACTGCCCATATCATCAAACCGAGATCAAATTCACGAACAACCATCCAAGGCGACGGGGAAAATTGACCCCTTACCCACTTAGTGAAGGACCGAGCCCCCCAAGTACAGAAATTGATCCAAGCCCTCCAGAGTCCCACGAAATTAATGACGGAGAATGGCAACAACCAATCGGTGGAAGACCAACTAGTGCGGGAGAAGGGCCGTCCACCCCTGCCCAGCCGACTCCTAGATCTTATGCAATTCGGGCACTGCTAAACCGGGAAGCCCCGGCCTTCCAAATAATAGAGCCAAAACTAATAGAGAACCTTGCAACGGAGACTATAGCGGCATTCCGAATGCCAGGACCTGATAGCCCACCACCCATCAGGCGAGCGGAAGGGCTAGAAACCCTTACCAATGAGACGATAGTCTCAGTAATGCCCCCAACTATAACAGACTATCGGCGGGGGCTTTGCGATGTCTTAGAAGACAATGAGGAGGAAGACCTACCTGAGACAACCGGAGAAAGCGAGATAGAAGATGAATGTGACACCTTACAAACAGTCAACAAAATGATTGGAACATTCCGAGCACACATGGTAGCAGCATACCAGAAGGAACCAATTTAGAAGAAGGTAAATGAGAATATGGACTCCGCAGAAGATTTGTCCTCTTACAAGGTTGCAAACGGAATGCTATACGAAACAACCAGATACGGGAAAGACTGCCTGTATATTCCGAAAGGCCCCGTATACGGAAATACGACGTTGAGACAATATGTCATTAGCGAAATTCACAACAAAAGGGACCACCATGTTGAATGGAACTTGCGGTACGCAACGGAGTACCTATTTTGGCCTGAAATGCAGAAGGACTTTAGAGCATATATGGCCCAGTGCCACACATGTCAGGTAAATAAAGAACCTATAAAATTGCCAGAAGGAAAGGCTCAGACAATTACCCTGCCGTCGGAAATCTTCGAATCAATAGCCGTTGACTTTGGGGGACCATTCCACAACTCATGGGGACACGATACGATCCTGGTCGCGCTGGATAGGTTTTCAGGATTCACGTGGATTATACCTACAATGAAGCAAGTAACAGCAATAGCAACCTGGGAACTGTTACGCAACAAAATATTTACACCCTATGGCTACCCAACATCTCTAGTGAGCGATGCCGACCCAAGATTTGAGTCACATGTGTGGAGACAACAGTGTCGATCGTTAGGCATTGAACATATCAAGGCGGTACCAGGCCATCATGAAACGAATGGACAGGTCTAAAGGAAAATTCGAGAATTGAAAACAGCCCTCCGAAACCTAGTCAACGCCAGACAAAACAATTGGTTTGATGCTACACCAGGGACAGCAGCATACCTGAATGCGGGATGGTCAGAAACTCTCTGTATGTCACCATACAAAGCCATTTTCAGAAAGAATTACCCACTACTACACCTAGCAAACTTCAAGAACTCTGCAGTACCAGCGGCCGACGAATTATTCAATAGGCACCAAGCAATCCGGAACGGGGCATTCAATGCAATTAAAATGGCACGATTTAGAAGTACGAGAATGGCAGCAAAATGACACAGACACCATACCGCGATAGGAAAGAGTAATCTGTTACTGGTATATGGAAGTTTATTTGCAACAGAATTGGGACGTAGCAAGAAATTGCAACCCCGCTGGCATGGACCATTCAAGATAATCGGATACGATGAGCGTACACAAAATTACACGCTAGAAATGGATGGCAGAATGTACGGAAACTGAGAAGCGACATTCCATGCATCTACCATGAAAAGATACCACCCTAATGATGATGTCTCCTTTCCTGCCCGGAGCCACGCAAAACCACCCCCAATCATGGTAAATGAGAAACTGGAATGGGAAGTGGAAACCATACGAGACCACAGAAGACGATATGACCACGACCAATTCCTGGTGAAATGGGTGGGGTATCCAGAAACAGAAAATAGCTGGGAACCCCATGAGGGATTGGAAAATGCGATGGAAGCGGTTAATCAATGATGGAACGACAACAAACTGGAGGACGAGCTACCTCCTATGATAAACCATGTGATGGTGGCGTGGAGCCCAACCCTGCCTGAGATCCAGCACCTGCGCCTGGACAAGGACCAAGGGATACAGGATGGATTTTGGTCAGCCCACTTCGAGAGTGATTTCGCAAGCAGCGCAGATGGAAATTGGGTAATGGAAGAAGAAGCGGCATACCTAACCTGGCTGGCCAAGGCGGAGTACTGGGAGTATCAAAAGGAAAAAACACTCCATCCAACAGCCTTACGATGTCAAACTATGAGGAAGTATCCTGGAGATTGCGCCATCAGCTAATGGGACTGTTGGTGAACCGTGATATTATTCCTAGACGATAACTTACACACCGACTATTCATACACATCTGCAACAAATACTTAGAAATAACAACAGAATAAACAGGAGGAATGTGGGGAGCAACAATATCGGATGTTTTCCGCTTTGGTAGCGGGTGCTACCTGAGCACGGAGAAATGTGATACTTGCATGGAGACGGAAGAAACCGAAATTAAGCAACACCCCTTTTCCTAAAAAGGCTAAGCGAGGCCAACACCTAAGCAAGGCCAACACCTAAGCGAGGTCACCGCCATATTATAAATACTGACCACTAGCCCTCTAAACCGCCCAAGAAAACAGATCACACTACCAAAACCACAAACCTTTGACCGCTTACAAAATCCTTCACCCTATTACAAACTTACCCCTACACGAGAAAGGAAAAACCAAAATGTCGACCTACACAGAAGTCCGCATTAAGCGATGAGACCTCATTTTGGGGTACCTACTTTACCGAGAAATAATTCCAGAAGACGAATACTGGAAGATATTCTATATCGATCACTGCGAGGATTGCGGACGAATCGAGGTCGAGACCGAGGAATGGGAGGACTGGATAGTGCGAAACTTCGTGGACTTGCCACACCACTGGGAGTCAGGTTGTTTTGTGCGTGGAGCCCCAGGTGGGGAGTGTCTGGAAAGATGGCGGGAAGGTGCAGAATGGATGTTGCAAGACGACATGAGATTGTTGCGGGATAGCGATGACAATGAGGATGGGTCCTAAGTGGACTTTCAAGAGAATAGCGGAGTAACTGGCTATTAGGATTTTATTAGGTTATTTATTTGGTGAAATTCTTATTTTATTTTGGGAGTGTAACTGGTACGGGTACTCGGTTGATACTTGTATTATTTCGTGTACTATCGGTTGATACACAGATTGTTTTATGTTAGTTTCACAGTATCGCTTGATACTTGTATTGTTATATGTGCTATCGTTTGATACAGATATTGTTTTATGTTTCGTTTCATGGTATCGGTTGATACAGGAATTGTTTTGTCTGCGATCAGTTGATACACACATGGTTTTACAATATCGCTCATACTGGAGATAAGCGATATGCTGTATTTAAAGACCACTGATTGCCGCGATGGAAACAGCAGGCTTCGACAGACAGTATTCTTAAATATACTTGGTTGAACGGTTACTTCTTTGATCTCCTATTACACCCCATTCGCAGCCTCCTTTAGCCAGCAGCACTCGCTTCGTGTTGACCACGAAGCCATCTGCTCCTATCGTACCACTACGTGACTAGGGCCTGGCCTGAACACGTTACAGGATGCTCCATCTAGTGGGCGGTTGGAGTTCATAGGCCCGGTTACACACCTCATGTTTGACCACGAAAGGCCCAAACATCCAGTGGTCCAGCCTCTCCATTGGATGCTTCGTGCGGATGTTTTTTCGGTTCAACATCACGTGGTCCACTTTCTTTGCCCACCCAGCAGCCACACCCGCCCGGCTAACGTAGTCCAGTGATGGCAACCTTTTCTGGCCATGCCATTTCCGTTGCCCTGCCTGTGCCCGTTGGATCGTTTCTTGAATCTCTACCCAGGTTCCTTCCCATTCCTTAACCAAGAGCTCACTAGTAGGGTGTATTCCTTGGTTATCAGACATGATATCCGACCAGTTTGTCCTTATGTTAAACCCATAGTTGATCTCCAAAGGTGACACCCTGGTGGATTGTGATGTAGAGGTGTTGTACGCATACTCTGCAAGAGGTAACAGCGAAACTCGATCATCCTCTTGGTAGGAACAGTAACTGTGCAAGTACTGCTCCAGTGTCTGATTAACCCTCGCGCTCGGCCCATCAGTCTCCCGGTGGAATGCAGTCGAAATGTTTAGTTTCACTTGCAACAAGTGCATTAGACTCATCCAGAACTTGGATGTGAAGCGGCTATCTCGGTCAGAGATGATTGACTCTGGGAGTCCATGCAGGCACCAAACTTCCTTCAGGAATATCAAGGCAAACCCCTCGATAGGTACCTCCGTCGTCAGGGATATCAAATGGGCCATTTTCGAGAATCTGTCCACTATGACCTAGATCTTGGTATTCCCTTCGGGTTCTGGCAGTGATACAATGAAATCCATTGAAATCGCTGTCCACGGCCGCATTGGAACTTCAATAGGTTCCAGCAGCCCGAACTTCTCATACCTGATGGATTTATTTCTTTGGCACGCATCACATGTAAGCAAAAAGTCAGTGATGTACTAATCCATCTTAGGCCAATAGAAGTTAGCCCTAACCCTGCCAATGGTCTTGTAAGTCCCTAAGTGCCCCATGATTCGGGAGTCATGTTCTGCCTTCATGGTTGTCTGCTTCAGATTCTGACCCTTGGGAACATACCACCTGTTCTTGTACAGGAGTAAGCGCTTTCCCGTCATGAAATGTCGCTCGACCTCTTTGTCACCGGCAGCTGTTGCCTTCAGGATTCGTAATTACTCCTGGTCTTTGGTTATCGCTACCCGTAGTTGATCTACAACGGATGACTGGAGCCGAATTCCTGGGCACACCTGCAACTCTTGTAGTCGCAAGATGTCCTGTTGCTGGCTCCCAACCCACTGTCCAGGGCGAAAAAACGACTGTGGTGGAAAATCACTCCCCCCTTCAGGGCGGTAGCCCCTACACCGTGATAAAGCATCTGCCTTCTCATTCAACTGTCCTTCTCGGTAAAACACTTTGAAGTTAAACGGTTGCAGGCACTTATCCCAGTGGTTCTGCCTTCGGATAAGGACCTTGGTACTATTGAAGTACTCCAAATTCTTATGATCCGTATATCTCACTAACTGGTCCATTACCGAGCGTAGCAAATAATCCCAATCCTTGAATCCCGCCACGATGGCCATCATTTCCTTGTCATGGACATTATAATTAATCTCCGCTGGGTGAAACTTCCTACTATGGTAGGCCACTGGATGCCATCTCTCATCTGCACAGAGCTGGGAGAGAATAGCTCGTAATGCAAAGTCACTAGCGTCAGTTTCCAGCCGGGTTGGCCGCTCTGGGTCAAAATGTTCTAGGATAGGTTTGGACATGAATGCTTCCCTCAAATGGTTGAAGGCCTGCTTACATGCAGGTGTCCATTCCCATCGGACATTCTTCTTTGTCAAGTCCGTCAGAGGTTTCCCTATCATGCTGCACCCTTCTATGGACTGACGATAGAAGTTGGCAAAGCCCACAAAGCTTTGAATGTTGACAACGCATGTCGGAGGTGCCCAATCCCTGATTGTCTGCACCTTCTGCGACAACATAGAGATCCCCATATCGGAGATCTTGTATCAGTGGAACTCAACCTCCCGTTGGTGGAAACTGGACTTCTTCATGCTTACACATAGTCTAGCTTTCCACAATTTCTCCATCACACACCTCACCATTACAACATGCTCTTCCATAGTCTCGCAGTAGATCAGGATGTCATCCATGTACGCTATAACTCTTTCATCCATGAGATCCCCAAAGACCTCATTTATCTTGCTTTGGAAGGTTGCCGGGGCATTACACCACCCAAACGGCATGACCGTGTATTCATACAGTCCATATCTGCACCAGAAGGCCGTCTTCCATTACTCACCTTCTACTGTCCTCAGAAGGTAGTAGCCGTTTTTTCAGTCCAACTTGGGGAACACAAGTTCTTTTCCTAACCTATCTCGCAGTTCGTTCATCAATGATAGAGGATACTTGCTCTTCACCATGATTTTGTTCTGCCCTCGGTAATCTATTACCGGTTTTAATTTACCATCTGGTTTTGGCACAACAGTATAGGGGCTGCTGCTGAGGAACTGGATCGCGGTAGCTTTCCCGTTCGCAGCATGTCGTGGAGATATTCCTGGAGGGCCTTAAGCTCCTTTTGTGATAACGGATAGACAGGGCCAAAGGGAGGTTGAGGTTCAGGTTGCAACTCGATCGTATGATCAGACTTCGAGTGCTCCAGTAACGCCAGAATCCGTTCTTGACTGAAGATATCCCGATAGTCCTTATACTGGGGGAGTTGCTTAACCGTAACGTCGGCACCTTCCTCATCGGAGAATTGCACAATTCCCAATAGGTACACATTACGAGAGTCCTCGGCTAGTAACTCTTCATCGGTCATGAACCCTAACTGCCCCTGCTCTGCCAGGCAGTTAGCCTGGCAGAAATCTGAGCCCCAGGTTAGTGATCCGGTCTTCCAATCTATGTCAGGGTTATGGTCTTTCAACCAAGACATAGGTAGGTACCCATCCACCTTGGTGTCGGGCATATCTGCGACTTCATAGGGCATCTCATTGTAGTGGTCACCTATCCTCACCTCTAATGACTTGGTCTAGTGTAGACCTGACCCAGGAATGTGATTACCGCTAGCGTCGCTTATCGGCACGTGTACCTTTTGTCGTACACAAGGTGCCTGACTCTGCTTAACCCATCGGCCACTGAGCACCGGCCCAGTAACTCCACTATCGAGTAACAGGAGCGCTTCTGCGCTAACCTGTCTAGCCCCGATCTTCCAATGTAACCTGACCCGCAGGTGGATAGACTTAGTATGACAAGGCAAGTTGTCACGCTTTGGCCTCTTTGGTTGTCTTGGTGACTTAGTCATCTTGGCTTAGTAATTCCCTTTAGTCTCTTACCTTGCGATACAAGAGCGGCCACACCGGGTCCGTATCCGTTAAGGGATTGGGATTCGTCTTTTGATCAATAGCGAGGGTGTTTACTATCACGCCAGCATGATTTCGGATACTGAACCCTCCTCAGGTAAACTTGGAAATAGCATCATTTATTTCATCAAGTCCAGCCTGAACCAATTCTGCTTATACTAAACATAACAATATTTTAACGGAGGTGGGTAGAGGTTCGCTGTCGGACCGGTTGCAAGCGAAGCAGCCTTGCTTCCTCAATGTCGAGCGTCTCCTCCAGCAGCACCTCACCCAGCCTCAACCGAAATAATGTCCTATGACTTGCCCATCCAGCTAAGGAAATCCGGAAAGAAATACATATAACTCGAACAAACGAAATAACCAGAAACCCAACAAAGGAGAGATAGCCTAGTCCACCGTGCATGGCCCGCAACATCTACCTGCCCACACCACCTGGGTGTAGTCAGTATCAGGGTCGTCTATGCGGTAGAAGGGTACTTACCCATCTCCGAAGCCACTTCCGTGGCTCATATCCATCCATCCCTCAGGGGTCTATGGCTATGGGTTAATAAGGTTAGACCTTAAACAGAATGGGTTCTTACGTATTCCAATCTGTCCGTATCAACCTCCATGATCTGAGGTGATGCCTGGCGGACTTCAAGTATCTTTGACGAGGAAGCTGGAGGTGGTGCTTCAATGTGTTTTAGCCGCTTTTCTGTCCCTGTGGGCTCGCTTACCGGGGCTGACCGTTTCAACACAGGGGCCTGTTTGGATGAACTAATGACTGGGGACGTGGCAGTACACTTCCTCCAGAAGTGATCTCTTTGTCCATACTTGGTGCACTGGTTGTGCTTTCTCCGACATTCTGTCAAAGTCGACAGGATTTCCTTATGCGCTATTGCATACTCAGACGTCGTCGGCGTTGCCTGTTTCCCCGCATTGAAATTAGTAGGTTTGGCAGACCTCTGGTTTGGTCTGCCCGAACATTTCTCCTTCTTCTTAAACCTGTCCGATGTCGAGGGTCTATTCTCCTTCTTCTCAGCAGGTTGAGACCGGGGGGCTGGGTGGATTACGCGGTTACTGAACCGGTTGTTGTCCTCCCGCGTATGCCCAACCTTCTGGAGAAGATGAAGGTACTCATTCAGGTCAGTCGGATGGGGCTCCTAGAGTGCCCACACATTCCAAACCTCTTGTGTAATGCCTGATCGAACCTTGTCACGTACCTGAACTGGATCTGTATAGCTAAGCTTATACATAAAATCAATTATCTTATCCAGGTACTCAGCGCTGTGATGGGGCTTCATCACAAGGTCTCGCTACTCGAGAAGGGATCAATCTTGCTCGGCCTGGTCTCCGCCGAAACTTCGTTCCAGCCGTTCTCGGAACCCTTTCCATATCCGCAAGGGGTCGCTGTCTTTGACAGGGACACTAGCGCGCTTGGCGGCTTCCTTGTTAATGTGCCCATGTAACCCCAGATACCATGCCCGGGCAGAGTCTTCTGGAAGAGGGATCACCAAGTTTACCTTATCCATGTCGGTTAACTTACAATCCGTAAAGTAATCAAGTTAGACCTCTACCAAGGTCAAGAAGCTCACGAGTTCTGCAACTTTGCTATTAAAGGGAGGAACCCTACTCAGCTTCTCCGGCTTCTTCTGCCGGTGTCTTGGTGTTGGCCTAGAAGCCGAACCAGTACCCCTCACGGCTCTTGCCAGCCTCCTGGCCCAGCGATCCCACTGTCGTTTCTTTTCATTGCTCCAGTCATCCTTGCGAGTACCACGGAAGGGGGTCAAATCCGAGAGAGAATCTCCATCGTCATCATCATCCGTGCTGCCATGGTCAGAGTCCCATGGATCTCCACCTGCTCCTACTGTACTACCCCCAGGCGGGGCATTTCCGTCCCCACTACCTCCGGTGTTCCCGCCTTGGGATTCCCGGGGTCTATCGTACCCATCAAACCGTTCCCCCTGGCCATCCTGGTTACCATCCTCTGCGGGGTTAGCCCCTGATGGTCCTGATGCCGGTGGTGGAACAGGGCATCGCCCGCTCTCAGGAGTTGAGTTGGGCGCCGTCAGTGCTATCCGCAGAAAAGACTGCAACTCGGGACAACTCAAGGGTTGCATCGTGGGGCCAGCATGCCTCCATGACCCACAGTACATACATGTCGGTCGTCCATCTCCTTCTTTCTCCCTCCTTTTATGCCTCACCGGGGTCCGTGGTCCCTTCCTACACCCATAGCAGTGGTAATGAATCCAACCCATCCGGGTCTCTTCCCACATACAGCCCGACAGACAGAACATGTCTGGGCTGTCCGAATCACCACTTGTGATAGTGGAGAGACCAGCGGGAAGACTTGGCTTCAAGTATGCCATGGGGACGACCGGTGCCCCAGGAACGGAGTGAGCAGGCATCCCAGGTCCGGGGATTGGAGTCCCTCATGACGGAGCCATGGGTGTTCGCCCCTCCCGTTGTCTTACCTGTTCCATGAATCCAGGTGATGCTGCGCGCCGTGGCCGGAACCCTGAGGTAGCTGACACTGCTGGTTGGAATGCTGTGGCAGGGAAGGTATCTGGAGGGGGCAACGAAACTGGCAGAGGTGTGGGTCTTGGTGCGGCAACGGGGGGTACGGGAGTTGCAACTGAAGGTGTTCCAGGGGAAATGTTTGGAGCCAGGGTGGGACGAGGAGTAGGGTCACGTGTATCTGGTAACGTGACACCCTTTGGTTTGGACGTATTTTTCCTTACTCGTCGTCCATCAATTGGCCCGACCATTGGGCTGCACGACCTACTGCGAGCTATTGAGGGGGTAACCGACAGGGAGCCTGTAGATACTCTTGAGAAGGAGGAGGTATAACTGTAGCGCTCTACTTTCAGGCTTTCCAACATCCGTATACCGATTGGGCTCAAGTATGCACTCCACTGGTCATCACTGGCTCTTATGGCCAACTCCATGCTGAAATTCTCGGGCTTGGTATGGACGAGCAGGAGTGGGGGCGCGGCCTCTAACATCAGTACAGCATTCTCAGCATCAATACTATACCCTCCCTCAAAAGCCTTTTCCACGGCTGCCATCCGAGTCTTCAATGCCTGCTGATCCCTTATCATCGGCAGGTATGCCTCCCGCTGCAGCTTCATGCATTCCACCACTGCCATAGTGATCTGTGTTCGGAACACTTGCTGCTGCTGGTTGTTCCAGTTCTCCAGTTCCCGCCTCGATTCCTCAATCGACTTGGCTACTTTCTGGACAATGTAAGGTTCGACAAAATCGCGGCAGAACTCGCTAAAGGGAACTCTGTGCAGCGGGGGAGGGAGCATGTTGTGGACTAGGGTAGGGTCTTGGACAAATGAGAGGGCCACGGCGCAAGGGTCTGTAATCAGGAGGTCAAGCCATCCAGCAGGTAACTGAATAGAAGCGGCCTCCAAGAGCAGCTGGTGGCCGTCCCAGTCGATACTGCGAACATCTGCAAAAACCGGCGCACGAAAGGTGTTGGCCGTGTTCTTATCAAGGTCAAGGTCTGAATCCGAGTTGGATTCCATTCTGGTTCGAAGTTCGGTACTAGCCATTGCGCTTTCCACCCTGGGCTACTTGTTCTACAAAAGGTTACCAGTATTCCCGCAAGGTCAGTGCTGAAGGTGGGAAACAATTAATCAGGAGAGGAGTTAAGGGAGAAGCTCGCTTAATGATATACTTTAACGGGAGCACGCCTAGGAAGATGGATCACAAGGTTGCGACCGCACCGAACAACTTCAAACTTATCTCCAAAAGTTCACACAGTTGTGAGAGTAAAGTAAGCCGTAAAACTTAATATCGTTAAGCCTGACACTTGACTCAATTAAGGTCTCGAGAGGATTGATTGTTGGAGTAGGAGAGTTCTCGCACAGACTTTCAGGTAGTTTTATCTAATGCCAGAAACTCCCCCAGCAGTTTACTTCAAGCATTCGAGTACGCCCTTCTCCACTAAGGGTGGTCCAACACGTCTCCTGGCACACCCTTCGGGCACGCATGTGTCGACACACTCTAGTCAGCGTTCACCTCGTGCGGTTATCGTTTCTGTGGTGCATTTCCATTTTGCCCGCCGGAGTGAAAACCTTTGCGCATCGGTGTCTTGCCAGTGGCTAACAGTCAAGGCACCTCATGAACTAGACTATCTATGACACCCTGCCCATATGCATTGATCTCTACTTGACTCCGGAGGCTACCGTGAGCGGTTTATCTATTTACTATTTACGGGTCTTGGGCTCCCGGGGTCTTCCGCAGGGCACGGTGGTCTGGGAGTAATCTAACGGGTGCTACCCATGCCCGCTAACTCAGATCTACCTTACCTGTGGTAGGAATCATGCTTTTAGTGTCTCTGCACTTCCCTTTCAGAGCCTATAGCGTTGGGGGCACGTTCGGGCTTGGTAGGTGTAAAACTCTCCCAGTTGCCCCAGCACCACCCAGGACTACCTTCGGGACCCCCATGGTTAACACCTGTTAACTCCGCCAGTTTTGGTCCGTTTTACCCCCAACAACTTGGAGGGGGTACTCCACCTCCCACCCTATGCCCCCTTGTATATGTCGCGAACAGCTTACGGTTGACCGGACGGCAGCGACGTATACGGTGTCAGAAGCATGTCTCCAAAGATTCCTCTTTGCTAGACTGCACACAACCACACAAGCGTTTGCCCATGATGTCCGGGCCTCAAGGCGGAGCCAGAGGGGTATGATAGGAATAAGGTCTTCAATTTACAGCTTCATCGAAGCTACGTAGCTCACCCAATAGCATCCCCCTGAACCCCAGATTCCAGTATCATGCGTGGCTTCGCGTTCAAAACATTCCAGTCAATTTTTCTGAACTCCCCGACGGACTTCGTATTGAAAGGTAGGGTAACTCAGGACTCTGGGCAGGGCAACCCAAGACCCAAGGCAGGGTAACCTGATTCCAAGGGTAGGGTAACCCGGTCCAGTGGACAAGATAACCTTTTCCTGTTACCCTGTCTATCCCGTCGCCAGCCATAGACCTCTCTGACCTGGCTCCAGTTACCCGGCCTAGCTGAGCAACTGCCTCTTCAGAAGTCCCTAAGTACACTGACACCGCGCCTGGGTGTATTCAGGTACCTAAGTCCCTGACTGGCCAATTCTGTGCATTCTCGGAGCCCGGGCCATCGGGTCTCCATAGGTGAAGTACTTACTTGCCTGCCGGTTCCTACCAGTTCGCCTGCTGGCTACCTGTATGGGTATAGGTTCCGTTTGCCATAGCTCACGTGTCCGGGGTCGTTACAACGGGATAGACCGGGTAATAGAGTAAAGTCACTCGGTCCATCAGACATGGTTACCCTACTCTTAGGATCAGGTTACTCTACCACCGGGCTCAGGTTAGCCTGTCTAAAGTCCGGAGTTACCCTACGTTTCAAGACGAAGTCCCTTGGGGAGTTTGACAAAAATGACCGGAATGTTGGTCACATCAAGCCATGCATAATATTGGAATGAGAGGTTCTGGGAGAGGCTATTGAGCAAGCTATACAGTTCCGAAGAAGCTGTAAATTGGAGATATTATTCCAATTATGCCTTTCCGGCCTAGCCTTGAGGCCCGGGTGTCATAGGTGAACAGTTGGGTAGTAGTGTGCAGTCTAGTAAAAGCCACTCTTTGCAGACCTGCTAGCAATACCATATACGTCGCTGCCATCTGGGTGACTGTAAGCTGTTCGTAGGATATATAAGGGAGCATAGGGTGGAAGGTGGAGTACCTTCTCCAAGTTGTTCACAGTAGAATGGACCAAAACTGGTACAGTGAATGGGAGTCAACTGTAGGGGTCCCAACGGTAGTCCCAGTTGGTGCTGGGGCGACCTGGGAAGTTTTATACCTACCAAGCCCGCATGTGTCCCCAATGCCAATGGGCTCTGTAAGGGAAGTGCAGAGACACTAAAAGCATGATTCCTGCCACAGGTAAGATGTATCCGAGATAGAGGTTATGGGTAGTGCCAATTGGATCACTACCATACCATCCTATCATACGGGGGGTACCAGAAAGGCTAGAATGGGAAATCGTAGATAGACAAACCGCTCCAGGTAGCTTCGCAGGTCTTGAAGAGATCAATGTATATGGGAAGGGTGTCATAGGTAGTCCAGTCCATTAGGGGTCTGGACTGTTAGCTACTGGTAAGGTACCGATGAGAAGAGGTTTTCACTCCGGCGGGCAAAATGGAAATGCACCACAGAAACGATAACCGCATAAGGTGAACGCTGACTAGAGTGTGTCGACACATGCATGGCCGACGGGGGTGCTAGGAGATATGTCGGATCACCATTAGTGGAGAAAGGTGTGCTCAAATAGTTGGGGTAAACTGATACTGGAGTTTGGGGCATAAGACAAAACCACTCAAAAGTCTATGCGAGAACTATCCTACTCCAACAATCCATGCCCCCAAGACGTTAAATGAGGTAAGCGTCAGGCTTAATGATATCAAGTTTTACCTTTTACTTTACTCTTATATATGTGTGGACTTTGGGCAATGAGTTTGAAGTTGTTTAGTACGGTCGCAACCCTGGGATCCTTATTCCTAGGGGTGTACCAGTTATAGTATAACATTAAGCCACCTTCCCACATAACTCCGCTCTGGATTAATTGTTTATCGACTTTTGGTACTGATCTTATGTGAATACTAATAACGTTGTGCGGAAAATGTAGCCCAGGGTGGAAAGCACAAGGTGTAACGTGTTCGGGCTTGGACCTAGTCACGTGGTGGTACGATAGGAGCAGATGGCTTCTTGATCAACAAGAAGCAAGCGCTGCCAGCTAAAGGAGGCTTCGAACGGGGTGTAATAGAGGATCAAAGAAGTAACCATTCAACCAAGTACATTAAGAATACTGTTCCTCAAAGTCTGCTGTTTCCATCAAGGAAATCAGCGGTTTTTAAATACAGCATATTGCTTATCTCCAGTATGAGCGATATTGCAAAACAATGTGTATATCAACCGATAGTACACGAAACAATTCACGTATCAAACGATACCGTGAAACCAAAGACAAAACAATGTGTGTATCAACCGATAGCACACGAAACCATACAAGTATCAAATGATACTGTGACACCAAACATAAAACAATACAACATAAAACAACCTAGTACCCACACCAGTTACACTCCCACAATAAAATAACAATTTCATCAAATAAAACAACTTTAATAAATCCTAATAGCCGGTAATTCCGCTATTTTCCTGAAAGTCCACTTAGGACCCATCCTCATTGTCATTGCTATCCTGCAATAATCTCAGGTCATCCTGCAACCCCCATTCCGCACCTTCCAACCATCTTTCCAAGGACTCCCCGCATGGCGCTCCACATACAAAACAACCTGACTCCTAGTAGTGTGGCAGGTCCAGAAAGTTTTGAACTATCCGGTCCTCCCAGTCCTCCGTTTTGACATCGATTCGTCCGCAATCCTCGCAGTGATCAATGTCGAATATCTTCCAGTATGTGTCTTCTGGAATTATCTCTCAGCACAGCAGGTACCCCAAAATGAGGTCTCGTCCCTTTGTGCTGACTTCTGCATAGGTCGACATTTTGTTTCTTTCGCGTAAGGATAATTCTTTGTGAGTGGGTAAAGGTTTGGAGGTATGGTAGTTGGGTCTGTTTTCTTCAGCATGTTAGAGGGATGGTGGGTAGTATTTATGTTTCAATGGTGACCTCGCTTAGGTGTTGGCCTAGCTTAGGTGTCGGCCTCACTTAGGCCTTCTGGGGAAGGGGGGTGCTGCTTAATTTCGGTTTCTTCCGTCTCCATGCAACTATCACATTTCTCTCTGCTCAGGTAGCACCCACTACCGAAGTGGAAAACATCTGACACTGATCCTCCCCATATTTGTCCTGTCGCTTCTGTTGTTATTTCTAAGCATTTGTTGGAGATGTGTCTGAATAGTCGGTTTGTAAGGTATTGTCTAAGGGTAATATCACGGTTCACCAACTGTCCCATTAGCTGATGGCGCAGTCTCCAAGGCACTTGCTCATAGTTTGACATCATAAGGCTGTGGGATGGAGTGTTTTTTCTTTTTGCTATTGCCCGTACTCCGCCTCGGCCAGCCGGGCTAGGCATGCTGCTTTATTTTCCCTTACCGGATTTTCATCTTCCATGCTTTCGAAGTCGCTCTTGAAGTGGGCTGACCAACATCCGTCGTGTATCCCTTAGTTCGTGTCTGGGCACAGTTGTTGGATTTCTGCTAGGGTTGGGCTCCATGCTACCATCACATGGTTTATCGTAGGGGGTAGCTCGTCCTCCAGTTTGTTGTCTTCCCACCCTTGATATACCAATTCCATTGCATTTTCTAATCCTTCAAGGAGTTCCCAGCCATTCTCTGTTTCTGGGGACCCCACCCATTTCAATAGGAATTGGTCGCAGTCATGTAGTCTTCTATGGTCTCATATGGTTTCCACTTCCCATTCCGGTTTCTGGTTAATCACGATCGGAGGTGGTTTTGCGTGGCTCCGGACAGGAATGGTGATATCATCGTTAGGGCAGTATCTTTTCATACTGGATGCATGGAATGTGTCTTCTCGGTTTCGGTACATTCTGCCACCCATTTCTACCGTGTAATTTTGTCTATGCTCATCGTATCCGATTATCTTGAATGGTCCACGCCAGTGTGGTTGCAATTTCTTGCTCCATCCCGATTCTGTTGCCAATAAACTTCTGTATACCAGTAACAGATTACCGTTTCCTATCGGTGTATGGTGTCTGGGTCATTTTGCTGCCGTTCTCGTGCTTCTAAATCCTGCGATTTTAATCGTATTGAACACCGCATTGTGGATTGCTTGGTGCCTGTTTAATAATTCATCGGCAGCCAGTACTGCGGAGTTCTCGAAGTTCGCTAGGGGACATAGCGGGTAGTACTTTCCAAAAACAGCTTTATATGGTGACATGCCGAGAGTTTCTGACCATCCCGCATTCAGGTATGCTGCTGTCTTCAGTATGGGATCAAACCAGTTGTTTTGTCTGGCGTTGACTAGGTTGCGGAGAGCTATCGTCAATTCTTGAATTTTTCTTTTGACCTGTCCATTCGTTTCATGATGCCCTGGTGCCGCTTTGATATGTTCAATGCCTAACGATCGATACTGGTGCCTCCACACATGTGACTTAAATCGTGGGTCTGCATCACTTACTAGAAATGTTGGCTAGCCATGGGGTGTAAACCTTTTGTTGCGTAGCAATTCCCAGGATGTTCTTACTGTTACTTGCTTCATTGTAGGTATAAGCCACGTGAATCCTGACACACGCTCCGTCTCCGTTACAACTCCGGTCATTGAAAAAGATTTCCTAATCGGGAACGACTCAACACCAGAGAACTATCACCACAATTACGGGTCTCGCACCC
>PYWC01000045.1:194883-250129 GCA_003182015.1 Tuber magnatum
AAAAAAAAACGTGAATCCTGACAACCTATCCATCGCAACCAGGATTGTGTCGTATCCCCATGAATTGTGAAAGGGTCACGCAAAGTCAATGGCTATTGATTCGAAGATTTCTGATGGCAGGGTAATTGTTTGAGCTTTTCCCTCTGGCAACTTTGTGGGCTCCTTATTTATTTGGCATGTGTGGCACTGGGTCACATAAACTCTAAAGTCCTTCTGCATTTCAGGCCAAAATAGGTACTCCGTTGCGTACTGTAAGTTTTCGTTCCACACTGTTGTGGCCTTTATTGTGGATTTTGCAAATCACATATTCTCTTAGTATCGTATTTCCGTATGTGGGACCTTTTGGGATATACGGGCAGTCTTCCCGGTACCTGGGTTTTGGGTATAACATTCCGTTTGCAACCCTGCAGGAGGACAAGTCTCCTGTGGAGTCCCTACTTTCCTTTAGCTTTTTCCAAATTGGTTCTTTCCGGTATGCTGCTACCATGTGGGGTCGGAACGTTCTAATCATTTCATTGATTGTTTGTAGGGTGTCGCGTTCGTCTTCTATCTCGCTTCCCCTGGTTGTCTCCGGTAGCCCTTCTTCCTCGTTGTCTTCCAAGGCATCATATAGTCTGCGCCGATATTCTATCATTGTCGGGGGCATTACTGAGACCATTGTATCTTTGGTAAGGCTTTCTAGCCATTCCGCTCTTCTAATTGGTGGTGGGCTAGCAGGTCCTGGCATTCGGAAACCCGCTTTTGTTTCGGCCGTAAGGTTCTCTATTGGTTCCTCCTCCGGCATTTGTAATGCGGGGTCTTCCGGGTTTAGCGGCGCCGGAATTGCATAAGACCTGGGCGTTGGCTGGGCAAGGGTGGACGGCCCTTCTCCCGCACTAATTGGTCTTCCACCAGTTGATTGTTGCCATTCCCAGTCCTTGATTTTGGGGGACTCCGGAGGGCTCGGGTCGATTTCTGTACCTGGGGGGCTTAGTCCTTTACTATGCGGGTAAGGGGTCGATTCTCCCTGTCGCTTAGGATGGTTGTGCATGAATTTGATCTCTGTTTGATGATGCGGCCAATGATCCACATAACACTGTCAGTAGTGTAGCGCACTATGTTGGAGTTCTTCTGGTGTCATACTTCGCAGATTACACTTGTCATCGCAATCGTTTCCTGCAGTGATTGCGCAGGGGCTTTAGGGGGTTGCAGGGGCCTCGTTGGGGTACTCAGTACTGGAGAAAGGCGGGGAAGTAGGGGAAAACTCCTGTGTGCGCTCTGTGGTGTTTCATTCTTGCTTGTATACTGTGTTATTCGAGATGTCATCTGAATCCTTCGTACAGTCATGGACATAGAGTGGATTTAAGTCTGATTCTGCCTCATATATCCGCGAAAGGGCATCAGCTAAATAGTTCGTGCTTCCTGGTGGGTAGACTATGTTCATGTCGTATTTTCCCCAGGCACTTAGCCATCTTACTTGCTTTCTGCTTGGGTTTTTTGCCGTTTGTAGAAGTGTCAAGTGTTAGTGGTCTGTAACTATTGTAAAGGAATTTCCTATTAGAACATTGTGGAACAGATTAAGCGCTTCTACTATCGCTAAGGCCTCTTTATCGGTGGTCCCATAGTTCATCTGACTGTTGGTGAACTTTCTGCTGTGTAACGCGGCTGGTCGTGCCGTCTCATAAGTGGGTTCCTGTCCCACCCATGCTCCAACTCCTAAGTCTGAGGCATCCGTAACCAACCAAATTGGTTCCTGGTTTCGTATTTCTATTGGTCGCATGGCTTGGTGATTGATGATTCACTTTCAGACCATATCGAATACGGTCTGGTGGGTCATTGTCCATACGAATTCGGTGTTTCCTGTCATGTCGGTTAGCGGTGCCGTCAACGTAGCATGGTGTGGGAGAAACTGGGCTACATAATTCACTATTCCAAGGAATCATTGTAGCTCCTTCTGGTTTTTTGGTGACTCCCATCCTGCACTGGAAGATATTTTTTGGGGGGAGGCATGAATTCCCTCCTTGTCCACTATGTGTTCTAATACTTCCAGTTTATCTGCAACAAGTGCTGACTTCCTTTTGCTCGCAAAGAATTTTGCTTTTCTGAGTCGATCACATACTTGGTGCATGTGTTCCTCGTGTTCTTCTGGTGTGTCTGAAAATATGTGAATATCATCAATGTATACCCATACAAAATGATGTAAATATTCACTTAGGAGGTCCTCTATTATTCGCATAAATATTGCTAGTGCATTCATGTCTCCTTGGAGCATTACTTTGCTCACAAATCCTCTGAACGGGGTTTTGAATGGGTTGAACCTAACACCGTCCTTGTCCACCCATGTTTGGAAGTATGCGTCGCTTAGGTCTATCTTACTCCGGAATTTCGCTCGCCCTATTCGGTTAAGGATCTGCGGTTGATTTGGAATCGCAGGACTATCTATGATTGTATTATCATTTCTCACTTTCAGGTATACCAGGGGGCAGATCCTTCCATCTGACGTTGGTTGTACAAACATAGGTGCCGCTCCGGGTACCTCTTGTCGTACAATTACTCCACTTCGTAATATCTCGTTTATCCAGTTCATGAGTTTTTCCTTGTAGGCTTCACGGATCGAGGATGTTGATTGGTTTTGTAACTCGGTTGGATCCTTGGGCCGAATGTGGTGGCTAATCTTACGTACTGGGGGTAGCGTTTCAGGGACCTTGTCCGGGAATACATCCTTGTATTCTTCCAACAATGTTTTTGTGGTCGTGTCTGACCCAGCAGCTCGGACTTCCCCGCTTGTTGGTTTGCATAGTACACGTAGTTTGTCATTGGGAAATTCCACTACTGTATCGCCACACCTGATAAGAGCATTATATCTTTTCAGGAATGGCATTCCAATCCGGGCGTCGTACTTTGCCAAGCTCCCTACCAACATCTCCTGCTTTGTCCATTGCTTTTTCCCGATTCCTACGGTCAGTCCGCATTTCTTGTCGCTTGAAGAGCGGGATTCTCTTATAGCCATATTGACTGTGGTTGGTTGGAGTAGAGGTTCTGTCTGGATGCCAAGGGTAGAGATAAAGGTGGCGCGAATTATGTCGCAGCCGATTGTTCCCGTGTCGAATAGTACCTTTGCTGGGTGGCCTTCTATGTGAATCGTTCCTTCAAGAGCGTCACGGGGCCTGCTTGCCAACGTTGGTTGCATTCGCCGGCTTTCTATTTCCACTAAGTTAATTTCCACTTCGTCATATTCGCTTGCTTCCATGTGTTTGTCCTAGCCTCTCGCTTAGCAGCCTATCCTTTTCCTTTTTTGGAATAGCAATCCTTTGAATAGTGCCCCTTTTTTGCGCATTCGAAACATGTGTCTTCCTTGCATCGTGTCTGCTTCTTGTCTTTCTTGCCCTTCGAATCCTTGCGGTATGGTTTATCCTTTTTCGTATTATCCTGCGATGATGATCCTTTACTGTTCCTTTGCTGTGGTATGTGGGTCCTGTAAACTCCTGTTTCATACAGGATAGCGTCCTTCCGTTCGGCCCGCTTGACCATCTTTTCAAAGGAATCTCCCTCCTCCATGGGTTCTATCTCCTGTCGTAGTCTGAGATGCATTGCTTCATACAATCTTTGTCGCAGCGTATACTGAGACACCGTCCCAGTAGGCAATTGTTCATAATATATTAGGAGATCCATTGCGACCAAGATTACTCTTTCGGTTTTGCCATTTCGTACTTGCTCGACATCCTGGAACCTTTTGTATAGTTCTTCCTTGTTTCGCGAGGATTGGAACCTCTCTCTGAACTATTTTATCAGGATTGTTCCCGGGATTTTTTCCCTACTGTTATAGTCGTTCATTGCTTGGTGGTATGCTTCCTCTGCCTTCCCGGTACAGAAGCTTCCAATGTATGCTCCGCTTCCTTCCTTAGTTTTGTCCACTCCATGTAGGGCCATGTATTGAGAAGGTGTTATAACCCACTAGTCAACTACTTCAGGTTTTAAGTCGTCCTTTTCGCCCGAGAACGAGGGTGGCAGTGGAAGTTTGATTTTAGGTCAGGCGGATTCACCTTCGCACACATTGTCTTCAGACTCTTCGTTACACGAGGTGTTGTCTGAGGGGCTTTCTGGAGAGTCGCTGGGGGATTCATCTGGTGGCTGCTTTACTACCGAGTGATCTGATGCTTCTTAGTCATCTTCTTCCTTCTTCGGTGTCTCGACAGGTATGCTATCATTCTTCGATAGTTGCACCAGTGCCTTTCCTTTGCTGGGGCTGGGGGGGAAATAGCCCAAGAAGACTGGTTGCTGCCTTTGCTAATTCGTCAGTCGATTCGCTAAAGGTCTGCTGGGCCAGGCCTCGCCCTACTTGTCGTTCTGCTTCGTCGATCGCGAATTCGCTCCTTGGCCCTTTCGGTTTCTTGGGTCGCCTTGTCTTGGTAAGGCCTTCTGGTGGGACCTGCTTCCCACTTCGAGTCTCCAGTGACTCAATGGTGTCGTATTGGCGAGGCCAAACCCTTCGTGGTTCTGCTGCTCCCCGATGCTAGCTTCGCTATTGCACCTTTCGTAGATTGATCAGACCAGGCCCCTGCAGGTTTCTTAACCACTTGCTGAGGGTAAAAAAATGTAACGTGTTCGGGCTAGGCCCTAGTCACGTGGCGGTGCGATAGGAGCAGATGCGTTCTAGAGCAACAAGAAGCGAGCGCTGCTAGCTAAAGGAGGCTTCGACGGGGTGTAATAGGAGATCAAAGAATTAACCGTTCAACTAAGTATATTAAGAATACTGTCTGTCGAAGTCTGCTGTTTCCATCGCGGAAATCAGCGGTCTTTAAATACCGCGTATCGCTTATATCCAGTATGAGCGATATTGCAAAACAAGGTTTGTATCAACCGATAGCACATGAAACAATACAAGAATCAAACGATACTGTGACACCAAACATAAAACAATACAATATAAAACAACCTAGTACCTGTACTAGTTACAAAATGTCTAGTACCAAACTTCAAACCTGAATAGTATCCAACTCGGATTTAGACCTTGACCTTACCGTAAACACCGCAAACACGCTTTATCTGTTGGCTTTCAAAGATGTTTACAGCATGGAATGGGATAGTGACCAGTTGATTTTAGAGGCCGCCCCTGTTCAGTTACCTGTTGTATCTGTTGATCTTATGATTACAGACCCTTATGCTACGGCGCTTCCATTTTCCTGCGATTCTACCCTTGTCCACAATATGGGCCCCCATATGCCGGGAGGTGTCCCATTTGCCCAATTCTCCTGCGAGTTTATCGAACCTTACATTGAATGTGAGGTAGCTAAGTCGATTGACAAAGCAATGTGGGAAATGAGAAACTGGAACAACCAGCAGCAGTAGGTGTTCCAGAAACAGACCACTACAGCACGGGTGGAATGGATACATGTGCAGCAGGAGGCATACCTACAGATGCTGAAAGACCAGCTGGCAATAAAGGATCATATGGCAGCTTTGCAAAAGGCCTTTGTAGGAGGGTATAGTATTGATACTGAGAATGATGTGCAGATGGTAGAGGCTGTGCCCCCACTTTCACTCATCTATACCGAACCCGAGAATTTTAGGATGGAATTTGCCTGGGGGACCTGAGATGAACAATGGATGGTGTACTTAAGCCCAGTGGGTATACAGATGTCAGAAAGCATAAATGGTGAAGGCTATAGCGATACCTCCTGCTTCAACAGATTATCTACAGGCTCACGATGCATCCTCTTCTCAATCACCCACAGTCATTTGGGTAGTCCACTGATGGGACCAACTGATGGACACCAAGTTAAGAAAAGATCATTGAAGCCAAAGCGTATTATGGCACCAGATATGCCTGACCCTATGCCTCGTGTGACCCCTGCTGCCCTCATACCTCCCGCGACACTGTCAGTTGCAACTCCCCTATCCTCTATAGCTCTCCCAAGACCTATACCTCAACCAGTCCCATTGCCCGTCCCTGACCCTGGTCCTATTACAACCTTCCCATCCACGGTGTTAGTTACCCCCGGCTTCTGGCCACGGTGGGCCACGTCACGAGAACCTTTTGAACAGGTACGCCATCAGCATGAGCGAGCACCAGAGGCTCCATGGTGTGGAACCCCAATCTCTAGACCAGGGACACCCACCGGCTCTATTCCTTGGGCACTGGTGATTTACTCTGCTCCCTCAAAACAAACTCTTCCTTCCAGTCTCCCCACTATCACAAGTGCCGATTTGGGCAACCCAAACGAGTTTTGTCTGCCAGGCTGCAAATCGGAGGAGACTTGCATGGGCTGGATTCATTACCACACATATGGGTTTGAGAAGGGTGCAGGGACCCTGGTGAAGCATAGAAGAAGGTACAAGCAAGGGGATAGATGAACAACATGTGGGTACGATGGATCTTGGAGGCATGTCGGCCCATCAATGCAACTACTTGGTTGCGCAGAGCTTTAGCATCATCTGCAGGCAACTCAGGCGGCCCCTAACCCAACACCTGAGGGTGGACAATGCCCTGTTCCACCAGCGGCATGAGTACCATCAGGGGCTAACCCCCCCGAGAGTGGATATCAAGATGGCCAGGAGCAAGGGTTTGATGGCTACAATAGACCACGGGAAACCTAAGGCGAAATGCAGAGGGTAGTGAATATAGAAATTTGCCACTCAGAGGTGGTAGGGCGGGAGTAGCAGGAGATCCAGGGGACTCTGACCATGACAACGTGGATGAGGATGATGCTCATTCTCATCCTGATTTGACCCCCTTTCTCAGCACTTGCAAGGAGCGTGGGAGCAATGAGAAGAAATGCTTGTGGGACTGCCATACTAAGAAGCTATTACATGAATTAAAGAGCAGATCAACCTCACAGCCATTCTCCAGACAGTGGCAAAAGAAGCCGGAAAAGCTGAGTGGCATTCCAGCATTTAAGGCAAAAGTCACGGAACTTGCCAGCTTCTTGGTGCCAGTGGAGGTTAACTTCGGGTACTTTGCCGGGTCAAGGTTGCCTAATATGGATAAGGTAAACATGGTGATACCACTTTTAGCAGACTCCGCTCAGGCATGGTACTGAGGACTGCACTCTTATATCCATAAGGAGGCAGCCAAGCATACTGGAATCCCTGTGAACAATAGCAATATGTTGCAATCATGGGAAGGATGCCAGGAATGGCTTGAATAAAGTTTTGGTGCAGACCAGGCAGAACAAGACTGATCCCTTCTCTAGTGGCGAGACCTTGTGATGAAGACACATCACATTCATGAGTAGCTGGAGAAGATAATTGAGTATATATATAAGCTTAGATATAAAGACCCAGTACAGGTATGAGACCAGGTATAGTTAGGCATCGCCCAAGAGATGCAGAATGCATGGGCACTCAAGGAGCCGCATCCAACTGGCTTGAACGAGTACTTTGATCTTCCTCAGAACGTTGGGCATAGGTTGGAAAACAATAACCGGTTTGGTAACTGCGTTATCCATCCAGTCCAATGGTCTCAGCCACCCGACAAGAAGGAACATTGGTTATCCACTTGCGGAAGGTTTAAAATGAAGGAGAAAGGGTGGGGCAGACAGCATCAGAGGTCCGCTAAACCTACTAACTTCAATACAGCGATAGAGCCAAAGCCAGCGAGTTCGGAGTATGCAATAGCACATAAGGAAATCCCGTCAACTGTGACTGAATGTTGGAGAAAGCTCAACCAGTGCCCAAGTGTGGACAAACAGGACACTTCTGGAGAAAGTGTATGCTGGCATCTCCAGTAATTAGTTTATCCAAACAGGCTTGTAGGTTGCAATGCTTAGCCCCGCTAAGTGCACTGTCAGGTACGGACAAGTAGCGGAAGCATATTGAAGCACCACCTCCAGCTTCCTCGTCGAAGATACTTGAAGTCTGACAGGCATCAGCCCAAATCAGGGAGATTGATACTAACCACTCAGAATAGGTAAGAACCCATTCTGCTTAAGGTATAACCTTGCTAACCTGAATCCATAGACCCAGAAGGGATGGAGGGAAGAACCCAGGTAAAGGGTTCTGGGATAGATAAGTACCCTACTACCACCTGGACGAGCATGGTACTGACCACACCCAGGGGGTACTGGCAGATAGACATTTCGGGCCGTGTGTGGTGGACTGGTTTATCTTTCCTGTGTTGGGGTTCTGGTTATTTCTTTTGGTCTAGTTATAAGTATTTCTTTCAGGAGTTTCTTAGCTGGATGGGTGAATCTTAGGACATTGTTTTGGTTGAGGCTAGATGAGGTCTCCTTAGAGGAGATGTTCAACATGGGGGAAGAAGTATGTCGCTTTGCTTGGAACTGGTCCAATAGTAGACCTCTAGCAACTTGGGGAAGTCTGTTAACTTTAGTACCACAGGAACTGGCTCAGGCAGGACTTGATCTAATACAAAGCGTTGTCTTCAAGTTTATCTGACGAGGGTTTAGTACCCAAAACCATGCTCGCCTAATAGTATACAACCTAGAAATTGTGATAAGGTGGATTCCAATCCCTTAACATTTAATGACCCATTGTGGCCACTCTTGTGTTGAAAGGCAAGAGACCAGAATCATTAAGCCAAGATAACTAAGTCCCTAATAGAAGGGAAGAGGTGGAAGCGTGACAACTTGCCTCATCAAACCAGGTCTATTCACCCAGAAGCGAAGTTGGACTGGAAGATTGGTGCTGGAGAGGTAAATGCAGAAGCACTCCTGCTAGTTGATAGTGGGGCTACTGGGCCAGTTCTTAGTAACCGATGGGTTAAACAGACTCAGGCACCTTGTGTACAGAGAAAGGTACTTGTGCCGATAAGCGATGCAAGAGGCAATCACATTCCTGGGTCAGGCCTGCACTATACCAAGTTATTGGAGATGAGGATAGGCGACCATTATAGTGAGATGCGCTATGAAGTTGTAGACATGCCTGACACTCAGGCAGACAGGTACTGACCTGTGTCTTGGTTGAAGGACCATAACCTTAATATACATTGGAAGACAGGATCACCAACCTGGCGCTCAAATTTCTGCAAGGCCAACTGCCTAGCAGAGTAGCGGTGGTTAGTATTTATGACCAATGAAGGGTTGATAGCCGAAGACTCAAGTAATATGTACCTCTTGGGAATTGTACAATTCTCTGATAAAGAAGGTGCTGACATTAAGGTCAAGCTGTTTCCCGAGTATAAGGACTATGGGGACATCTCTAGTCCGGAACTGATTGAGGCTTTGCCAGAATACTTGAAATGCGATCATGCAATCGAGTTGTAGCCTGGAACTCAACCTCCGTTCAGACCTATCCATCCATTATTAGAAAAGGAGCTACAGGTACTATGTGAATATGTAAATGAGATGTTACAAACTGGAAAGCTATAGACATCCAGTGCCTCTGGAGCAGCCCCTATCCTCTTTGTGCCAAAGCCAGGTGGCACATTAAGACTGGTAATAGATTACCAAGGGCTAAACAAGATCACGGTCCAGAGTAAATATCCTCTGTGGTTGATGAATGAACTATGAGATAGACCAGGAAAGGCCGCTGTATTCACTAAGTTGGACCTGAAGAATGGCTACTACCTTCCAAGGATGGCAGAAGATAAGGAATAGAAGACAGCCTTCCTGTATAGATATGGACTGTATGAATACATTGTCCTGCCATTCTGGGTTATATAATGCCCTAGCAACTTTCCAGATCATGATAAATACAGTCTTTCATAACCTCTTTGATAAAGCAGTGATTGCATACAGGGATGACATCCTGATGTACTCCAAGACCATGGAGGAACATATGTCACTCGTGAGGCACATGATGGGGAAACTGCAGAAAGGAAGATGGTACATAAGCATGGAAAGGTCCAGTCTCCACTAACAGAAAGTTGAATCCCTCGGATGCAAGATCTCCAATATGGGAATCTCTATGCTGTTGGTGAAGGTGCAGACAATTATACATGGGGCAGCTACGAGATGCATTGTTGACGTTCAAAGCTTTAGGGGCTTTGCCAAGTTCTATCATCAGTTCATAAAGGGTTTCAGCATGATAGTAAAACCAGTGACGGACTTGGTAAAGAAGGATGTGTGATTGGAATGGACACCTGCTTGTGAGCAGGCCTTGAACTATTTGAAGGAAGCGTTCATGTTCAAACATGTTCAAGCACATTTTGACCCTGAACAGCAAACCAGGCTTGAAACCGACACTGGTGACTTTGCTTTAGGAGCTATTCTCTCCTAGTTCCGTGAAGACAAGAGGTGGTATTCGGTGACCTGTCATAGTTGGAGGTTTCAGCCAGCGGAGATTAATTATGATATTCATGAGAAGGAAAGGACTGCTATTGTAGCGGGATTCAAGGCATGGGATCATCTGATAGGTTCAGTAATAGACCAATGGGTAATATATATGGATCATAAGAATTTGGAGTACTTTAACAGTACTAAGGTCCTGAAAAGTAGCCAGCACGACTAGGCTGACTTCCTGCAACTGTTTAACTTCAACATGGTTTACCGGGAAGAGTGGTTGAAGGAGGAGGCCAATGCTTTGTCACAGCGTAGAGACTACTGCCCTAAAGAGTAGAGTGATTTTCCCCCACAGTCATTTTTCCATACTGGAAAGTGTGTTGGAAGCCAGGAATGGGATGTCTTGTGACCACAGGTGTTGCAAGTGAGCTAAGAGCCTGTTCGGATGTGATGGAAACCGTTCCGTTCGCCTATACAAATGACCGTTTCCTTCCGTTCTGAAAATTGGAAATGGAAGGGCTGTTCGGCACCACTAGTGTCAACCATTCCGTTTCAAAGCCTTGGCAACAAGAGGGTTGTCACATGAAAATTTAATGTAAATTTTTCTTTTTTTTTTAAACAGTGAAGTGGGAATATTTCTCTAGTATCATACACATAATTCTTTGTAGAATGTAAATCTTGTGCCACTAGCAATTTATCTACACATCTATCTAATGGCAAATAATAGCATTATCAATGCAGTTAATGCAACTATTATCCAAAAATGAATCCAAATCACTATCGGTGCAGCCATCTATGTCCAGTTCTTTCTTTCTCTACAGCAAGTCCATACTTCAAGCCAGAGCGGTCGCCGATACACTGAAGAGATTCTGCGAGGACATCCACGTCGAGTGATGGAACTCATGCAAATGCCGATTACAACATTCCTAGATCTATGTGATTGGGTTGTTGAACATGATTTATTAGCATCAACATGCTATGTAGCGGTTGAAGAGCAACCATTTATGTTTTTATGGATATTGGGTCGGGGACTATCAAATAGGGAAGTGCAAGAGCAGTTTCAGCATGGCGGAGATGCAGTTTCCTGGTAAATACTTGATTTGATTCAATTCTACTTTGTATTCTATACTAAGCGGGTATATTTACTAAGTCACTTCTATCAAGTTTTCAATTCTCTACTTTTGCTTTATGATACATTTATCCAGCCTTCTCCTGACAGTATTCCAGCTCGAATATGCAATGACAGGGGTAAAATGGCCCACTTTAGTGATGTTTGTGGTGCCATCGATGGCACGCATATCTTGGCCCATGTCCCAAAAGGGGAAGAAACAGCCTATCAGAATCGCAAAGGAGCCATTACCCAAAATGTACTAGCAGGCTGTGGTTTGGATATGTACTTTTTTTATGTGTGTCCGGGGTGGGAGGGGTCAGCAAACGATATACGTGTATTAGAAAATGCAGTACTGAATGGGTTCCCAAAAGAGGAAAAAACCATATACCTTGCTGATGCCAGCTGTGGGCTTTGTAAAGGATTTCTTACCCCATACCGTTCAATTTGATATCATCTTCGAGAGAAGTCCCTTGCACGTCATCATCCGCAAACAAAAGAGGAGCTCTTTAACCTCTGGCACACACAATTACGTAATGTGATTGAACGGATCTTTGGTGTCTTATGCTATCATTTTCAAATTCTCAACAGTAGACCTGAGTATAGTCTTGATACTTAAGCCAAATTGTTACTAGTTGTATGTGCACTGCATAACTTTATCCATCATCGAGCAAATGGAGAGGAGGATGAGTTCTACAAGGATGTAGAATTAGGTAGTCATGAGCGAGCTAACATGGCTGAGAATGATATAAATGATGGCCCAGCGGAAGGTACAAATAATGGAAATACACAAGAAATGAGAGAAATGGTGGATGAGAGGAATGAAAAGGCATCAAAAATGTGGATTGAGTATGTAAACTATCAGAACAACTACAGATAGAACTACTTACAATGAGCATTCCAGACATTCTAGTTATCTATTTCACCTCTCAACCACATCTCCTCATCTACCACCATCTAATGCCACAAATATATCGGCCTTAACACTATTCTCAAACATTTTATAGCTAGCGATAATATCCCGAGTTGACAATCCAGGCTTTCCCTTATAGTTTTCTCTGAGCTTGATAACTGCCAACTGGATGACAGAGGTTGCCAACTGAACAGGAAGTGGTGTAGCCATCATCTTCTCAACCGCATTGACGATACGTGATGCAGGGTTCTCCTGATGCTTTCGAACATGACCCAGGGGAGTCAATGGTGGTACATTGTCAGCTCGTTTTTGCTGGTGACTAACTGAGCTTGCTGCCGACTGGCATCATGAGAATCGATCGAAGTACTCTTCTGAGAAAAGAAGATAGTGGTACTCCACATAGGTTGACTGGAGCCCAGATAGATAGCATGGCATCCTGTTGCTTGGACACCCTCAAAAATCTCTCCCAATTCCATCACATTAACAATCAGCCTATCTCAAAACTCTCTTATCGCTGGCTGTCTTTGTATTTCCATTCCCCACACCTCGTCTGGTGCTGTGATAGCACCTGTATTAGGATCGCAACCAAAACCACTCATGTCTCTCAGTCGTATCCAGACTTTCCATTTTCTCTTAAGGCTCTCCAGTTTTGCCTGACACTTTTCTCCAGTTAGGAGAATGTCACTTCCTGCAATATCCTGCACTGCTGCTGCTACTGTATTCCAAGTGTCCATTTTGAATCCATTGTCCGACCTTTTACCAGTTCTGATAGCCTTAACCAACTCACGAAGTAAAACGGTGGTCATTTCACATGAACAGTTCATGGCTTTTCCTCTCGGCCTTTGCTGCTTGGATTTTTTTGGATGGAATAAGGATGGTATATTACAGTTATCAGGGACCAGAGTGGGGTTTTCAGAACTGCCAGTAGGGGTAGAAGAAGTAGATAGATGTGTGTTGAAGCTTTCTTTCTGGATACTATTTTGACTTTGAGATGTGTTGTAGGATATAATGTCTGAAGCAAATAGATCATCTAAGTAAAGAATTTGATTGTTGGATAGTGAAAGTATTGCTTGTCAGACTAGTATTGGCGATCAAGTCAGCTATTGTAAAGTGTTAAGCTGTACTAGAAAAAGCATACCTTGTAGGATTATTAGAGCTCAGCTCAGAAAAAGTAGATTCAAGAGATGAATCCTCTGATAACCACTGAGATAGATCACACACTGGAGATGACATTGGTTACTGAAGAGTGGTTGGCTGTACTAACTCGATCTGTGTGGATGATCTGATGGTGAATCGCAAGAGTTTTTTCAGTAAAGTGCGTACTACCACAAGTAGTCTGAGACCTGGAGTCTAGGAGAAGAGTGGAGTCCTAGAAGAGTATAAAGTTCGGGAGGAGTGTGAAGTCAGGGAGGAGTGTGAAGTCCGGGAGGAGTGTTGAGTCCTGGAGGTGTATGAAGTCTGGGAGGAGTGTAAAGTCGGGAAGAAGTGTGAAGTCTGGCGGAAGTGTGAACTCCAGAAGGTTGGATTGTGTGAGAGATGTGAAAGGTTCTGGTGGAGTGACCCGAGATAGGGAAAGGATTTCCTGAAAAGATTTCATGAAACAGTCGACCGTTCGTGACAAGCATTTCTCCAAGTCAAACTGTTTCCAAATGGCACGGTTGCCACTTCTTAGATCACATCCGAACAGGCTCTAAGGGTTTTGGGTCCAGTCTTCCTTTTTGGATCAACTGCAGGCAGTGATAGTACAGGACCAGGAATACTTAAGAATCCAGAAATTAATAAAGGCCGCTGACAAAGAGGTCAACTAACATGTCACAATGGAAAAGGGCCTACTCCGGTGCAAGAACAGGTGGCATATCTGTAAGGATCAGAATTTGAAGCAGACAATTATGGAGGCTGAACATGACTACCAAATCGTGGAACACTTTGGGACTTACAAAACCATTGGCAGGGTTCGGGCTAACTTTTATGGGCCTAAGATGGACGAGCACATTGCACACTATGTGCGAACATCTGATGCATGCCAAAGAAATAAGTCCATCATGTACAAGAAGCTTGGTCTGTGGGAATCTATAGATGTTCCTATGCGGCCTTGGATAGCAATCTCAATAGACTTCATTGTACTGCTGCCAGAGTTGGAAGGGTATAGCAAGATCTGGGTGATTGTGGACAGATTTTCGAAAATGGCACATTTCATACCCCTGACTACCAAGGTGGTGATCAAGGAGCTTGCCTTGATATTCCTGAAGAAAGTTTGGTACCTTCATGGACTCCCAAAGTCAATCATCTCTGACTGGGAGAGACGATTCACATCCAAGTTCAGGATAAGTTTTATGCACTTGATGCAAGTGAAGGCAAATGTTTTGACTCTCTTTCATCTTGTGACCGATATGTAAACTATGAGGGTTAATGAGACACTAGAGCAGTACTTGTGAAGTTACTACTCCTACCAACAGGGTGATTGGGTTTTGCTACTACCACTTGGGGAGTACACATATAATACCTGGACATCGGAATCCACTGGATTGTTGCTGTTTGAGATCAACTTTGGGTTTAACTGTCACAATCTGGCTAGAGGAGCGCTAGTCAGGTGAGTGCAGCGTGGAACAGGTTTCAGATATGACCTCGTTTTGAGGTCCCGTGCTCAAGTTATTCTTTCACGCAAAAGACCTTAGCGGCAGGCCATGGGGCTCGTTTAGGTTTAAATTATTTTCACACACATGATCTCATTAGTAGGTCATCTCCCTTGTCTATGCTTTTGATTTATATGGCTTTTGATTTAAGATTTCTAACAGGATGGTATTTAGAGGTCATGAGATATTTTATGTTTTGCATACAGAACGCGATTGAGTGATAAGATGTTACGAATGATTTTGCACCTAACCTTGCTTGAGGATCAGGGCAGGGTTAGGGGTGCTGGAAGAGGCCTTTATAAAGGCCTGGTTTTCACAGATCAGTTAGCTCTTCATGCAACCATTTACTGTTATTTCCTATCTACCACTTTACGCTTTTTAAAATATAAAAACCTTTACACTGAAAATCTCTCCACTAGGTGCATCAACCACAGAGTCAACAACCTATCTGCTAAGTGGATCTAGTTAGCAAGATGAAGACCAATACAGTTGGCACTTATGAGAAACCGATTCTCACGTGGGAATACTAAGATAGGGCCAAGAGATATGGCGCGCTCTTGGACACAGTGCAGCTCAGTGTAGAAGAAGAAGAAGCTCATTACCAGTCATGAGCACAATGAGTAGTGGGAAACCGTAAGATTTGGTTGCATTATCTGCGACACCAAGCAACAGTAAGATGGCAACTCTAAGACACCCTCGACCTAAGATGAGTAAAAGACAGGCTAGGCGAAGCAGCAAGCTAACCGTCATGAGCCGCAAACCCATTCACACTAGAAGAAACCTCACCAGCAGGTAGTTCCCCAGAAGGACACCACAACCAGGAAGGATGGCCACTGCAGCAATACCAGCACCCCGGCCAGGGCCTACCATGTAGGCCTTCTTGATGATTGAACATCAGATGATGAGGTTCCTAGGCGCAATCAAGGCCCATCCGGAGTCAAGACTGCAAGAGTGAGAACTGGATCTCTTCAATGGAGACCAGGAAAAGTTAAGACAGTTTCTAAGTCAGCTGGAACAGTACTTTAAGATCAAGGGGTACGGTAAAGGAAAAGATAGATCCAGATGGACTATGCAGAGTCCCTCTTGAGTGAAGCTGCAGGGCGATGGATAATACACTATGTGGAAGGCAAAAGAGACCGGATATGGGACTCATGGGTAGAATTCAAGGAAACTCAACACACCCAGTTCGGAAAAAGAAACGTTAAGGAGACGGCAAGACGCAAGGTGGAAAAAATAAGCCAAGGAAAGGACAGCTTTTTGGACTTCTGGTACAAGTTCCACATGATAGTTGTTGAGACGGGATATAACGCAGACATGGAATACTACCATATTTTGTGTAGTACCAATGGGAAGCTACAAGAGGCCCAGAAGTACTCAGACCACATGTGGCAGAGGGCTGATAATCTCGCAGTATGGGCCATTGACAAAGAAGATAAGATCAATCTGGACAAAGACATGTAGAACAAGATAATAGGAACATTGCATCAGACCACACTGCGGAACCACAGTAGTACCTAGCAACCGGCAAGCTCTCTAAGACCGGGATCCGCGGGGGACCTAACGGGTCTGGACACGGCAGGAAGCTGGAAAGGAAGGTTTCAAAGGCTGTCTGACGGGGAATACCAGCAGTGAAGAAAGGAAAATGCATGTCTGCGATACAGGTTGAAGATGCATTTCATCAAGGACTGTCGACAAACGGAAACAAAGCCCCAAGGGATGGACGTAAAGGGGAGGAGGGACAGACTGGGGACTTTAAATGAATAAAGTCCCCGGCAAAGAGTGATCAGCAGGATGACAGACATTATGACGTCTGCAGGCAAGCCCTAGTCACGTAGCGGTACGATAGGAGCAGATGCCTTCTTGATGAACGAGAAGTGAGTGCTGCTTACTAAAGGAGTTGTCCAACGCGGTGTAATAGGAGATCAAAGCAGTAAGCACTCAACCAAGTATATTAAGAATACTGTCTGTCGAAGTCTGGTGTTTCCATCGCGGCAATCAGTGGTCTTTAAGTACAGCATATCACTTGTCTCCAGTATGCACGATATTCTAAAACATTGTGTGTATCATCCGATAGCACACAAAACAATACAGGTATCAAACGAGACAGTAAAACAAAACATAAGACAATGTGTGTACCAACTGATAGTATATGAAACAATACAAGTATCAAGCGATACTTGTGAGACCCAACATAAAACAATGTGTGTATCAAGTGATAGCACAGGAAACAATACAAGTAGCAAGTGATACTCATGAGACCCAACATAAAACAATATGTGTATCATCCGATACCATACAAAACAATACAAGTATCAACCGATACTAATAAAACCCAACATAAACCCACCTAGTATCCGTACTGGTTACAGACGAGGTAAACCGAGTAGAATTGCACACATTACAACGAAGAAAAATACGGAGGCAACGATTAACAATACAAACAGTTATGACAATGACAACGAACATCTTGTGAATATGCTAAAACCGTGCATGACAAACAAAGACATGGAGATGAACACAATGCTTGATTCAGGAGTAACCAAGGATTTCATTGACAGTGATCTCTGCGAAATCCACGGATTATCCCTGAAAAAGATAAAGAAACCAGAAGAGATATATGTGGTCAATGGGGAGAAGAGCAAAGCAGGACCAATCACCCATGTGGTACAAGGCATAGTCGAGATAGGGTCATATTGTGAGGCTATGATGTTTCAAGTAGCGCATTTGCAGAAGCATAATGTCATACCAGAAACGCGTAGGCTGAAACAACACAATCCGAACATTGCTTGGGAAAAGGGCCAAATCAACTTCAGCAACGAACTGTGCACACAGTTGTGCCTGGAAACTCCACCAATGATCGACACAATCCCCGAAGAACAAGCAATATGAGAATATCTGAGGACAATAATCCTCGGCATGGATACTAAGCATGAAGAGACGATCTCCCACGATGAAGGTATAAGAAAACAAGTATTACACTCGCATACCAAGAAAGTGATGTGAGGATGCACAAAAGTGGCAGGTCACACCCTGTACAGTGTAAAAGACATAACAGTTCCCAACTGGGAACAAAGGATGATACCCACCAGGATCACAGTAAGACATCCCGAACATACCTATGCAAAAATTGTTCTGCGCAGTGGTATGTCCACCTGACATGGGATTACCACGGGTGCCAGTGTGATCAATGCAGAGTATAGGTGTGAGGTGCAAGTCCTACTGATAAACCTGAAGGATGACGACTATACGGTTCAAAAAGTTGATTGTATAGTATAGATGATTATAGAGAATATCAATACCAGAGAGCTCGGACAGGTACGAGACCTGGACCAGACCAAAAGAGGCGAGGAAGGATTTGGCAGCACTGGATGAGTAACACTGAAAGATGACACCCCGACTAAAACAACAGAAGAGAAACCCCTGAGCCTATCTTTCATATCAATGAACGCCTTCAGTCAACTCTACCTGGGAGTGGAATGGAGGGGAATCCTGAAATCGGATGAAGAAGAAGAGCGATCAATGATCACGGAAGCATCAATGATTAGCACTTGACTTCAAGTAAAAGAAGAAGCCAAGAAGAAGAAGAAGATAACTCAGAGACAACTGGTCCCAAAAGAATATCACGATTAGCGCAACCTATTCGAAGAAAAGGAAAGGATGGATCTTCCCTAACACAGGAGCGATGATCACCAGATTAAGCCAGAGGAAGGAAAGGCAGTACCCTTCATGAAACTCTACCTATTAAAGGAAGAGGAATTGCAAGTACTGTGAGAATACCTCCAACAGAACCAGGTACAGTGGTGGCTCAGATTATCATCCTTTGAGGTGGGGGCACCTAACTTATTCCTTAAGAAGAAAGATAGGAAACTGAGACTCGGGGTGGATTTCTGGGGATGGAACCCAGTATCACTAAAGGATATATATCCTCTACCATTGATCAACAATACTTTGGACCGACTAGGATGGGCCAAACACTATACAAAGTTAGATATCAAGAATGCATATCACAAAACAAGGATAGCTGAAGGGGATGCGTCGAAAATGGCTTTCAGGACACCATACAGACTATTGGAATATTTAGTCATGTGGTTTGGATTATCCAATACACCAGCAACATTCGAGCAGTGGATCAACTCCAAGTTGAGCAAATAGCGGGACATATATTGTATCATCTATTTAGATGATATACTCATCTATTTCGACAACATGGAGCAACACCACTGAGACATCTGGATCATGCTACAGGCATTGTGGGAAGCCAAGGTCAAACTAAAGACTACAAAATAGGACTTCTGTATGAACTAGGCCGAATACCTAGGATTCATTGTCAACCCTGAAGGAGTACATGCTAATCTAGTAAAAACAGGGGGTATCAAGGACTGGAAAGCACCCAAGAGTGTGAAAGGAGTTCAAAGATTTATGGGCTTTTGCAACTTCTACCGGAAATTCAGGGAGCGATTTAGCCGCGTGGCTAAAGCCCTCTGTGAGAAGATAAGAAAGGGAATTAAAGGGGAGTGGGGAGGAAAACAACAATGATCATTTGATAATATGAGAAAGCGACTTACTGCGACACTGGTACTATGGCAATTCGACCCTGCACTGCCCATCTTAATTGAAATAGATGCATTAAACTGTGAATACTCTGGTATTCTCTCACGGCAATGGGAAGACAGATTATGGAAACCGGTCGCATTTCGATCAAAAACAATATCAAAGACAGAGCAAAATGATGACATTCACGACAAGGAACTGTTAGCCATTGTCCAAGCAATCAGGGACCGGCAGAGGTACAGGCTAGGAAGTCCACACATGATCTGCATCATCACGGATCACAAGAACCTACTAGCATTTACCACTACCAAGGAACGCAAGAGACAACAGATCAGATGGAATAAGACATTAAGCCAATACCATCTCCAAATTATATACCCACCAGGTAAAGAAGGAGGAAAGCCAGATGCAGTAACAGGAAGGATAGAGGATTTCATGGACAAAGAAGAAACACCATGGCAGCAACAAAGAATACTTCATCCCAAGGCAAAGTATTTCCAGAAGGAAGAAGGTGAAGACCATGGGTACAAATCCCTGAAGGAGGTAACTATGGCCACAGTCAACCATGAAGGATATGAACAATAGATAGGAAGAAGTACAGCCAACGACTGAGAAATCAACTAGCTAAAGGTGGTCTTAAAGGGAGGCCTAAAACAAATGAAAAATGTAGCCCTGGGACTACGCCAGGGATAGAATGAGTACCTATGGTATGATAACAATATAACGATCTCAGACGAGGAAGCTTCATGAACGGAAATGAAAAGAAGAAATCAGGATATTCTACAAGTGGGACATGGTGGAAGGGAAAAAACAGCAGCATTAATCCAATAATCATACTACTAGCCACTGATGCGTGACCATATTAACAGATATGTGAAGAATTGTGACACATGTCAGCGAACAAAAACAGTTAAAAATACACCCTACAGGCTGCTCAAACTACTCAATGCTTGTAGAAGACTATAGCAATCTATTGCTATAGATTTCATCACTGGACTACCTGAACCAAATAGTCATGATGCTATATGGGTCGTTATCGGCTGAGTTACAAAAATGACATACTTTATAGGATGCAGAACAGATATGACAGCACCACAATTCTTCAATCTGTTTAAAGACCAAGTCTCGAGACTCCCCAGCCTAGCGAAAGATACTAATTCTGGTATGATATAACTCTTCAGATCGGAAGTTGGGACAGAAACCAAGCGACAATTAAGTGTCAGCCAGCATATGAGCATGGCCTCCATCTAGGAAGCGATGGACAGACTAAATGAACGAAGGTCATATTGGAACAATCTCCACGAGCCTATGTCAATTACCAATAAACCGATTGGACGCAATACCGATTTAAGGCAAAGTGCATCTGCAACAAGGGATGACAAGGAATGATAAAGACAATACCCGTTTTAGCAAATTATAGATATGACCTGTCATTTGATCGGGCTCAATACCATGTGCCAAGAAAGATAATGCATGCCATGGATATGATAAAGATACACAACAGCTCATGAGACGAAACAACTCTAGCAGAAATGAGTTTAAAGAGAAAGAGCAACAAGTATTGGAAGCCAGACATGAACCTTACAGTCAGCGACAAGGTGTGGTTGGTACCACACAATGTCCGGACTACAAGACCATCGAAGAAGCTGTACTAAATAAAACTTAAGCCGTGCAAGGTAAGCGAAGGGGTCGCATTGCATGCATATAAACTCAACCTCCTTGCCTCAATGAAGCACACTTATCCAACATACAACACCAGCCACCATGAACCCTATCTGGAAAACTCTTTCCCTTCAGGGAAGAAACTTTGTCCTCCGACTATTCGCATGGCAGGAGAAGACGAATAGGAACCTGATGAGATCGGTGACTCCCACTTGCACTATGGTAGACTTCAGTCCTCTGCCAAGTGGACCGATTACCTGCCAGAACATGAGAGGGAGTAGTACCTAGCCACAAACTTTAACCATGGACGAAGAGCAATTCAAGGATTCCATGAATATTACTTCAACAAGGACAGGCTATGAAACCATAATTATAAATGAATGAAGAAACAATGAATGGAGGCAGGTGACTGACCTGCCTCTACCATGCCTTGCAGAACAACAGAAAGAACACAACTGCGCAATCTGCACAGGATACTTCGAGGATAAGTACGCAGTACACATGAGTGACAAGTCCAGGTCCGGCTACTGGCCATGCCAAAGCCACCATACCTGACCCATGACCAGCCTGTTGGACTCTTTGGATTCTGAACAGGTTGCACTTGTCGAATAACCAGAACCTGCTTCGGGGATGAAATGAAGTGACAGAGGAGGGCAGAAAAAACAAAACACTGCTACAAGGCGATGACAATTCCTGCAGAGCCACAGCGGGGACAGAGAACGAAGCCGTACCACAACTGATACCAACTCCCTAGAAGGTTTCCAGAGGATAGCGGCAGACATTGCAGACCAAGAAGAGACCCTGGGGGCGGAGATCAGGGAACTATGAAAGGGGAAGAAGGAGGAAGAGAGGCAACGAATGTGATTGGAATGAGAAGTGATTAGGGAAGGAGTCAGAGTGGCGCTAGCAGAACAGAAGCCCAGCTCGCACCAGAAAGACATGAGTAGGAAGGAGAGCAGGGTCAAGAGCAGGGAGTTGCTCTTGCGTGAAACAAAGAGGTGGGCAAGCAAGATGGCCTACTGGATGTTGGAAGCGGTGGGAGATGAAGGTACAGACTAGCCTAATGGGACTTAGGCTGGTGGGAGAGGGGAGCTAAGGTTATGATCTGGCTAGAGGAGGGCTAGCCAGGTGACTGAAGCAAGGAACAGGTTTCACACATGACCTCGTCAGCAGGATAGAGAGCTTGTTTAGGTCTAAATTGTTTTCTTGCACATGACCTCATTAGCAGGCCATAGGGCTCGTTTATGTTTGATTGCAGTGTGCACATGACGTACGGTTGATGTCATGGGGAGAGTGTACGCGGGCCGGCAAGGCTTACTGGCAAGGCTGACTCATTTATATTTTCCACGTGACCTCATTAGTGGGTCATATAGCATGTTTATGCATTTGATTTATATTATGTTTGATTTATATTTTCGCACATAACGTCATTTAGAGGTTATAGGACATTTTATGTTTTGTGCACAGGACTCGACTGAGTCAGGGGATGTCATAAAAGATATTCCACCTGACCTCGCTTGAGGATCAGGGTAGGGTTAGGGTTGTGGGACGAGGCCTGTATAAAGGCCTGGTTTTCACAGATGGGTTAGCTCTTCATGCAACCATCTAATGTTATTTCCTATCTACTACTTTACCCTCTTTAAAATACAAAAACCTATGCACTCCAAACCTCTATGCTAGGTCGATCAACCATAGAGTCAAGAACCTATCCACTATGTGGATGTTGTTAGCAAGATAAAGACCAATATTCTTAGCCCTGGTGAGAAACCGATTCTTGCAGGGGAATACTAAGATAGAGCTAAGAGACTCGCAGAGCTCTGGGACCCAGCACAGTGCCATTCAGAAGAAGAAGAAGGTCGTTACCTGTCGTGAGTAAAATGAGTAGTGGGAAACTGTAACCTTAACCCACAAACAAACTGGGCTTATATAATATCTGATAACAAACGGATACAGCTTAGCAGCAAGCTCTTGGTTAAGGAATAACAAGGAACCTGGCCAGAGATTCGAGGAATAATGTAGTGGATATAGGAAAGCGAACAGGAACGGCGCGACCTGAGAAGGTCGCCATCGCCGGACTAGATTACATGGGGGGATGTGGTCTCAGGGTGGGCTATGAAAGCAGAGTGTGTGACAGTGAACGGGAAGAACATACACACCAACTGTCCAATTGAGAAGCTGGACCAGCGGACATTTGGCCCCTTCGTGGGCAAACATTAGCTAGGTAGCAGAATATATGAACTCCAATTGCCCACCGGACAGAGCATCCCTCCAGTTGACGATATCACATTGCTGGAACCATATCATAAGAGTCCGGGATCAGGTAGGGCCCATGTGGTCCGTACCCCAGAACTTATAGACAATGAGCCAAGTTCCACTACAGAAGCCATTATAGACGGTCGATGGTCTATTAGAGCAAAGGCAAAATTGCTGGAGCTTTTTGTCCAGTACCCAGTTTCATGGGAAGACTATGGAGCTGAGGAGACCATGTGCTAGCCCTATGAGATGCTAGAACGGACAGGCTTACAGGCCATTCTAGATTTCCACCAAACATATCCATCTAGGCCTAGGAACCATAGGGTCATGGGGAAATCAGGTCATGGAAATAAGAGAGGACGCTAACAGGCTGGACTGGACGGTAGAGATGATGGGAGTGTTGTAACAAGCCAGCATACAGGAGCGATGGCAGCCTGAAGCTACAGCCATACTGACAGCCAGGGGGCAGACTGGCAGGAACTATTGGGCAAGGCAGTACTTGACCCACCGAGACCTGATGGCCTGGGCTCCGAAATAAACAGCAATAGTTGACAAGGCACTTGTATACTTGGCCACATCCCCGAATGATGTCAGTATACTTAGGGACCTTTGAAGCGGCAGCTACGCGGCTGGGCCGGGTAACTAGAGCAGGGGAAAGAGTGTCTATCTCTGGCGACTAGATGGACAGGGTAACAAGGTAATGTAACAGGGGCACCCCTAAGAAGATGGGTCCCAAGGTTGCGACCGTACCGAACAACTGCAAACTTATCGCCAAAAGTTCACACAGATGTAAGAGTAAAGTAACGGTAAAACTTAATATCGTTAAGCCTGACGCTTCACTCAATTAAGGTCTCGAGAGGATTGATTGTTGGAGTAGGAGAGTTCTCGCATAGACTTTCAGGTAGTTTTATCTTATGCCAGAAACTCCCCCATCAGTTTACGGCAACCACTAGAGTACACCCTCCTCCGCTAAGGGTGGTCTGACACGTCTCCGGGGACACCCTTTGGGCATGCATGTGTCGACACACTCTAGTCAGCGTTCACCTTATGCGGTTATCGTTTCTACAGTGCATTTCCATTCTGTCCGCCGGAGTGAAAACCTCTGCGCATCGGTGTCTTGCCAGTGGCTAACAGTCAAGGCACCTCATAAACTAGACTATCTATGACACCCTTCCCATATGCATTGCTCTCTACTTGACTGCCGAGGCTACCATGAGTGGTTTATCTATTTACAATTAACGGGTCTCTGGCTTCCGTTGTCTTCCGCAGGGCACGATAGTCTGGAAGTGATCCAATGGGTACTACGCATAACCACTACCTCGGATCTACCTTACCTGTCGTAGGAATCATGCTTTTAGTGTCTCTGCACTTCCGTTTCAGAGCCTATCGCGTTGGGAGCATGTTCCCGCTTGGTAGGTGCAAAACTCTCCCCGTCGCCCCGGCACCACCTGGGACTACCTTAGGTAGCCCCACGGTTAACACTCGTTAACACCGCCGGCTTTGGTCCGGTTTACTTCAAAAAACTTGGAGGAGGTACTCCACCTTCCACCCTATGCCCCCTTGTATATCCTGCGAACATCTTACGGTCAACCAGACGGCAGCGACGTATACGGTGTTGCAAGCATGTCAGCAAAGATTCCTCTTTGCTAGACTGCACACAACTACACAACCGTTTGCCCATGATGTCCGGGCCTCAAGGAGGGGCCGGAGGGGTATGATAGGAATAAGGTCTTCAATTTACAGCTTCATCGAAGCTGCGTAGCTCACCCAATAGCATCCCCCAGAACCCTAGGCTCCCGTATCATGTGTGGCTTCGCGTGAAAATATTCCAGTCATTTTTCCCGAACTCCCCATGGGACTTCGTATTGAAAGGTAGGGTAACCCAAGCCCCAAGACAAGGTAACCTGATCCTGAGGTTAGGGTAACCTGTCCGGTGGACAAGATACTTTTCCCTGTTACCCTGTCTATCCCGTTACCGGAGATAGACGCCTCTGACCTTTCTCCAGTTACCAGGCCTAGCTGAGCAACTGCCCCTTCAGGCGTCCCTAAGTACGCTGACACCACTCCCGGGTGTATCCAGGTATCTAAGTCCCTGTCCAGCCCATTCTGTTTATTCTCGGAGCACGGGCGATCGGGTCTCCGTAGGTCAAGTACTTACTTTCCTGCCGGTTCCTACCAGTTCGCCTCCTGGCTCCCTGCATGGGTATAGGTTCCGTCTGCCATAGCTCATGTATGCTGGGCCGTTACATCACTCCTCTCTTCCCTACGGTTCGTCCTAGACCATTACAGTCGTGTCTTATTTCCACGAGTCGATACGCACAAGACCCTCTGGTCCCTGGGCTTGGACGGATATCTTTGGTGGAAATCCCCAATGGCCTGTCAGCCTGTCCCCTCTAGCATCTCGTATGGCTCCCATGAGTTCTCCTCAGCCCCGTAGCCTTCCCATGAAACCAGGTACCGGACGAAGGACAACGGAAACTTTGCTTTCGCTCCTCCGTACCATGTCCTGTCCACAACAGCTTCGCCAACGTAACCGGGCTCGTTGTCCACAAGTTCCGGGGTAGGGGCTTCCTTTATCCTACCTGCTTCCTGATCCTCGCTATAGGGTTCGAGCAATGTGACATTGAAAACCGGGTGGATGCTCCATCTAGTGGGCAGTTGGAGTTCATAGGCCCGGTTACCCACCTGACGTTTGACCACTAAAGGCCCCCACAACCTGCGGTCCAGCTTCTCCATTGGATGCTTTGTGGGAATGTTTTTTCGGTTCATCATGACGCGGTCCGCTTTCTTTGCCCCCCCGGCAGCCACATCCTCCCGGGTAACGTAGTCCTGCGATGGCAACCTTTTCTGGTCATGCCATTTCCGTTTCCTTGCCTGTGCCCGTTGCATCATTTCTTGAATCTGGGCCCAGGTTCCTGCCCATTCCTTAACCAAGAGCTCACTACTAGGGTGTATTCCGAGGTTATCAGACACCATACCCGACCAGTTTGTCCTTGGGTTAAACCCATAGTTGATCTCAAAAGGCGACAACCGGGCGGATTCTGATGTCGAGGTGTTGTACGCATACTCTGCAAAGGGTAACAGCGAAACCCAATCATCTTGTAGCTATGAGCACCAACTACACAAGTACTGCTCCAGTGTCTGACTAACCCTCTCGGTCTGCCCATCAGTCTCAGGGTGGAATGCAGTCGAAACGTTTAGTTTCACTTGCAACAAGTGCATTAGACTCATCCAGAACTTGGATGTGAATTTGCTATCTGGGTCGGAGATGATTGACTCTGGGAGTCCATGATGGCGCCAAACTTCCTTCAGGAATATCAAGGCAAGCTCCTTGATAGGTACCTCCGTGGTCAGGGGTATGAAATAGGTCATTTTCGAGAATCTGTCCACTATGACCCAGATCTTGGTATACCCTTCGGACTCTGGCAGCGCTACGATGAAATGCATTGAAATCGCTGTCCACGGCTGAAGGGGAACATCAATAGGTTCCAGTAGCCCGAACTTCTTGTACCTGATAGATTTATTTCTTTGGTACGCATCACATGTCCGCACGTAGTTAGTGATGTGTTCATCCATCTTAGACCAATAGAAGTTGGCCCTAACCCTGCCAATTGTCTTGTAAGTCCCGAAGTGTCCCGCGATTCGGGAGTCATGTTCTGCCTTCATGATTGTCTACTTCAGATTCTGACCCTGGGGAACATACTACCAGTTCTTGTACAGGAGTAAGCCCTTTTCCGTCCTGAAATGTCAGTCGACCCCCTTGTCAATGGCATCGGTTGCCTTCAGGATTTTTAAGTACTCCTGGTCTTCAGTTATCGCTACCAGCAGTTGATCCAAAAAGGAAGACTGGAGCAGAAATACTTAGCACACCTGCAACACTTGTGGTCACAAGATGTCCCATTCCTGGCTCCTAACCCACTGTCTGGGTCGGAAAAATGACTGTGGCGGAAAATGACTCCGCCCTTCATGGCGGTAGTCCCTATGCTGCGACGCAGCATCTGCCTTCTCATTCAACTGTCCTTCCCGGTAAACCACCTTGAAGTTAAACGGTTGCGGGAACTCAACCCAGCGGTATTGCCCACGGTTAAGGACCTTGGTACTATTGAAGTACTCCAAATTCGTATGATCCGTATAGATCACCAACCGGTCCGTTACTGAGCATAGCAAATGATCCCATTCTTTGAACGCCACCACGATGGCCGTCATTTCCTTATCGTGGACATCATAATTAATCCCCGCCGGGGGAAACTTGCTACTATGGCAGGCCACTGGATGCCATCTGTCACCTTCACAGAACGGGGAGAGGACGGCTCCTAATGCAAAGTCACCAGCCTCGGTTTCCAGCCGGGTTGGCCGTTCAAGGTCAAAATGTTCTAGGATAGGTTTGGAGGTGAACGGTTCCTTCAAATGGTTGAAGGCCTGTTCACATGCAGGTGTCCATTCCCATCATACATCCTTCTTTGCCAAGTCCGTCGGAGGTTTCGCCATCTTGCTGCACCCTTCTATGAACCGACGATAGAAGTTGGCAAAGCCCATCAAGCTTTGAACTTCGACGACGCATGTCGGAGGTGCCCAATCCCTGTGTGTCTGCACCTTCTCCGACAACATAGAGATCCCCATATCGGGGATCTTGTATCCGGGGTATTCAACCTCCCGTTGGTTGAAACTGGACTTCTTCATGCTTACACATAGTCTAGCTTTCCGCAATTTCTCCATCACATACCTCGCTATTACAACGTGCTCTTCCTTAGTTTCGCAGTAGATCAGGATGTCATCCATGTACGCAATGACTCCTTCGTCCACGAGATCCCGAAAGACGTCATTTATCATGCTTTAGAAAGTTGCCGGGGCATCACACAACCCAAACGGCATGACCGTATATTCATACAGTCCATATCTGCACCGGAAGGCCGTCTTCCATTCCTCACCTTCTGCCATCCTCAGAAGGTGGTAGCCGTTCTTTAAGTCCAACTTGGTGAACGCAGCGGCTTTTCCTAACCTATCTCGCAGTTCATTCATCAACGGTAGAGGATACTTGCTCTTTACCGTGATTTTGTTCAGCTCTCGGTAATCCATCACCAGTCTTAATGTACCATCTGGTTTTGGCATGAAGAGGATACCGGTTGCTGCTGAAGAACTGGATCGCCTTCCCTTTCCCGTTCTCAGCATGTCATTGACATATTCCCAGAGTGCCTTAAGCTCCTTTGCTGATAACGGATAGATGGGCCCAAACGGAGGTTCAATTCCGGGTTACAACTCGATCGTATGGTCATGCTTCGAGTGCTCTTGCAACGCCTCAATCCGTTCTTGACTGAAGATATCCCCACAGTCCTTATACTCGGGGGGCAGCATAACCGTAATGTCCGCACTTTCCTCATCGGAGAATTGTACAATTCCCAATAGGTGCACATTACTAGGGTCTTCGGCTAGTAACTCTTCATTGGTCATGAACACTAACCGCCCCTACTCTGCCAGGCAGTTAGCCTTGCAGAAATCTGAGCGCCAGGTTAGTGATCCGGTCTTCCAATCTATGTCAGGGTTATGGTTTTTCAGCCAAGACATAGGTAGGTACCCATCCACCTTGGTGTCGGGCATATCTGCGACTTGGAAGCGAATCTCATTGTGGTGGTCACCTATCTTTATTTCTAATAACTTGATATAGTGTAGACCTGACCCAGGACTGTTATTGCCGCTAGTGTCGCTTATCGGCACATGTATCTTTCATCGTACACATGGTGCCTGAGTCTGCTTAACCCATCGGCTACTAAGCACAGGCCCAGTAGCTCCACTATCGAGCAGAAGGAGCGCTTCCGCGCGAACCCGTCTAGCTCCTATCTTCCAGTCTAACTTAACCCGCAGGTGGATAGACTTAGTATGACGAGGCAAGTTGTCACGCTTCTGCCTCTTAGCTTGTCTTGGTGACTTAGTCATCTTGGCTTAGTAATTCCCTTTAGTCGCTTGCCTTTAGACACAAGAGCGGCCACAACCGGTCAATAAACGTTAAGGGGTTGGGAATCGACTTTCAATCAAGAGCTAGGGTGTTTGCTATCACGCCAGCATGATTTCGGGTACTTAACCCTCCTCAGGTAAACTTGGAAATAGCATCATTTATTTGATCAAGTCCAGCCTGAACACATTCCACTTATACTAAACATAACAATTTTTTCCCGAGATGGGTAGAAGTCCGCTATCGGACTGGTTCCAAGCGAAGCAGCCTTGCTTCCCCTAATGTCGAGTCTCTATTCGAGCAGGACCTCACCCAGGCTCAACCGAAATAATGTCCTATGACTTGCCCATCCAGCTAAGGAAATCCTGAAAGAAATATGTACAACTAGAACAAAGGAAATAACCAGAATCCTAACAAAGGAGAGACAGCCCACTCCACCGCGCACAGCCTGCAACATCTACCTGCCCACACCACCTGGGTGTAGTCAGTATCACGGTCGTCTATGTGGTAGGAGGGTACTTACCCATCTCCGAAGCCACATCCATGGCTCATATTCGTCTATCCCGCAGAGGTCTATGGGTGGGTTAATAAGGTTACACCTTAAACAGAATAGGTTCTTACCTATTCCGATCCGTCCGTATCAATCTCCATGATCTGAGGTGATGCCTGGCGGACTTCAAGTATCCTGGACGAGAAAGCTGGAGGTGGTGCTTCAATGCCCTTTAGCCGCTTGTCCGTCCCTGTGGGATCGCTTACCGGGGCGGACTATTTCAACCCACAAGCCTGTTTGGATGAACTAATGATTGGGGACGTGGCGGTACACTCCCTCCATAAGTGACCACTTTGTCCACACTTGGTGCACTGGTTGTGCTTTCTCTGACGTTCGGTCAACGTCCACTGGATTTCCTTATGTGCGATTGCATACTCAGACGTCGTCGGCTTTGCCTGTTTCCCCACATTGAAATTAGTAGGTTTGGCAGACCTCTGGTTTGGTCTGCCCAAACCTTTCTCCTTCTTCTTAAACCTGCCTGATGTCGAGGGTCTATCCTCCTTCTTCTCAGCGGGTTGAGACCGGGGGGCTGGGTGGATGACGCAGTTACTGAACCGGTTGTTGTCCTCCAGCCGGTGCCCAACCTTCCGGAGAAGGTCAAGTTACTCATTCAGGTCGGTCGGATAGGGCTCCTTAAGGGCCCATGCATTCCGAACCTCTTGTGTGATGCCTGATCAAACCTTGTCTTGTACCTGTACTGGATCTGTATAGTTAAGCTTATACATACAATCAATTATCTTATCCAGGTACTCATCGATGTGATGCGGCTTCATCACAAGGTATCGCCACTCGAGAAGGGATCGATCTCGCTCGCCCTGGTCTCCGCAAAAACTTCGTTCCAGCCATTCTCGGAACCCTTTCCATGTCCATAAGGGGTTGCTCTCTTTGACAGGGACTCCAGTACACTTGGCGGCTTCCTTCTTAATGTGCCTATGCAACCCCAGATACCATGCGCAGACAGAGTCTTCAAGACGAGGGATCACGAAGTTTACCTTATCTATGTCGGTTAACTTGCAATCTATAAAGTGTGGATATTTGACCTCAACCAAGGTCAAGAAGCTCGCGAGTTCTGTAACTTTGGTCTTGAGTGGAGGGATACCACTCAGCCCTCCGGCTTCTTCTGCCAGTGTCTTGGTGTTGGCCTAGAAGCCAAACCAGTACCCCTCAGGCCTTTCGCCAGCCTCTTGGCCCAGTGATCCCACCGTCGTTTCTTTTCATTGCTCCTGTCATCCTTGTGAGCACCAAGGAAGGGGGTCAAATCCGGGAGAGAATCTCCATCGTCATCATCATCCGTGCTGTCATGGTCAGAGTCCCCTGGTTCTGTGCCTGCTCCCACCGTACCACCCCCAGGTGGGGCATTTCCGTCCCGACTACCTGCGGTGTTCCCGCCTTGGGATTCCCGGGGTCTATCGTAGCCATCAAACCATTCCCCCTGGCCATCCTGGTTACCATCCTCCCGGGGGTTAGCCCCTGGTGGTCTGGATGCCGGGAGTGGAACAGGGCGTCGCCCACTCTCTGGAGTTGGGTTGGGTGCCGTCTGTGTTATCCACAGAAAAGACTGCAACTCCGCACAACTCAAGGGTTGCATCAGGGGGCCAGCCTGCCTCCATGACTATCAGTACCCACATGTCGGTCCTCCATCTCCTTCTTTCTGCCTCCTTCTATGCCTCACCGGGGTCCGTGGTCTCTTCCTACAACCATCGGAGTGGTAATGAATCCACCCCATCCGGGTGTCTTCCGACTTACAGCCCGATGGACACAACTCGTCTTGGCTGTCCGAATCGCCACTTGTGAGGGTGGGGAGACCGGGGGGAAGACTGGGCTTCGAGGGTCTGGTCAGGACGACCGGTGCCCCAGGAACTGAGCAAGCAGGGGTCCCAGGCCCAGGGATTGGAGTCCCTCGTGATGGAGCCATGGGTGTTCGCTCCTCCTGGTGTCTTACCCGTTCGTAGAATCCAGGTGACGCTGCATGCAGTGGCCGGAACCCCGGGGTAGCCGATACTGCTGGTAGGAATACGGTGGCAGGGAAGGTATCAGGAGCGGGCAACGAAACTGGCAGAGGTGTGGGTCTTGGGGTGGCCATGGGAGGTACGGGAGTTGCAACTGCAGGTGTTGCAGGGGAAATGTTTGGAGCCGGGGTCGGACAAGGAGTAGGGTCAGGTGTATCAGGTGGCGCGATACCCTTCGGATTGGACGTCCTTTTCCTTACTCCACGTCCTTCAGTTGGCCAAACTGCTGGGCTGCCCGACCTACTGCGGGCGATTGCGGGGGGAACCGACAGGGAGCCTGTAGATGCTCTTGAGAACTAGGAGGTATAACTGTAGCCCTCACCTTTCAGGCTTTCCAACATCCGTATACCGATTGGGCTCAAGTATGCCCTCTACTGATCGTCTCTGGCTCTCATGGCCAACTCCATGCCCAAATCCTTGGGCTTGGTATGGACGACTGGGAGTGGGGGCGTGGCCTCTAACATCAGTACATCATTCTTAGCATTAATACTATACCCTCTCTCAACAGCCTTTTCCAAGGCTGCCATCCCAGTCTTCAATTCCTGCTGATCCCTTATCATCCACAGGTATGCCTCCTGCTGTACCTTCATCCATTCCACTGCCGCCGTAGTGATCTGTGTTTGGAACACCTGCTGCTGCTCGTTGTTCAAGTTCTTCAGTTCCTGCTTCGCTTTCTCAATCGACTTAGCTACTTCCGGGAGGATGTAAGGTTCGACAAATTTGTGGGAGAACTTGCTAAAGGGAACTCCATGCGGCGCGGGAGGGAGCCTGTTGTAGACTACGCTAGGGTCTTGGAAAAATGAGAGCCCCGCGGCGCGAGGGTCTGTAATCAGGAGGTCAAGACATTCAGCAGGTAACTGAATACGAGCGGCATCCAAGGGTAGCCGGTGGCCATCCCAGTCGATACCGCGAACATCTGCAAAAACCGCCGCACGAAACATGTTGGCGCTGTTCTCGTCAAGGTCAAGGTCTGAATCCGAGTCGGATTCCATTCTGGTTAGAAGTTTGGTACTAGCCATTGTGCTTTCCACCCTGGGCTACTTGTTCTAGACAAGGTTACCAGTATTCACGCAAGGGCAGTACCGAATGTCGGAAACAATTAATCAGGAGAGGAGTTAAGCGGGGTGCTCGCTTAACGATATACTGTAATGGGGGCACCCCTAGGAAGATGGGTCGCAAGGTTGCGACCACACCAAACAACCACAAACTTATCACCAAAAGTTCACTCAGATGTAGGAGTAAAGTAAGGGTAAAAGTTAATATCATTAAGCCTGACGCTTCATTCAATTAAGGTCTCGAGAGGATTGATTCTTGGAGTTGGAGAGTTCTCGCATAGACTTTCAGGTAGTTTTATCTTATGCCAGAAACTCCCCCGTCAGTTTACTGCAACCACTTGGGTACACCCTCCTCCACTTAGGATGGTCCGCCACGTCTCCTGGCACACCCTTCGGGCATGTAAGATGTCGACACACCATAGTAGGCGTTCACCTTATGCGGTTATCGTTTCTGTGGTGCATTTCCATTTTGCCTACCAGAGGGAGAACCTCTACGCATCGGTGTCTTGCCAGTGGCTAACAGTCAAGACACCTAATAAACTAGACTAACTATGACACCCTTCCCATATGCATTGATCTCTACTTGACTCCGGAGGCTACCGTGAGCGGTTTATCTATTTGCAATTTGGGGGTCTCAGGCTTCCCTTGTCTTCCGCAGGGCACGATAGTCCGAGAGTGAGCCAATGGGCGCTACCCCTGACAACTACCTTGGATCTACCTTACCTGTGACAGCAATCATTCTTTTAGTGTCTCTGCACTTCCCTTACCGAGCCTATAGCGTTGGGAGCATGTTCGCGCTTGGTAGGTGCAAAACTCTCCTAGTTGCCCCGGCACCACCCGGGACTACCTTCGGGACCCCAACGGTTAATACTGGCTAACTCCGTCAGCTTTGGCCCGTTTTACTCCAAACAACTTGGAGGAGGTACTCCACCGTCTACCCTATGCCCCCTTGTATATGCTGCGAACATCCTGCGGGCGACCGGACGGCAGCGACGTATATAGTGTTGCCAGCATGTCCGCCAAGATTCCTCTTTGCTAGACTGCACACAACTACACAACCGTTTGCCCATGACCTCCGCGCCTCAAGGCGGGGCCGGAGGGGCATGATAGGAATAATGTCTTCAATTTGCAGCTTCCTCGAAGCTGCGGAGCTCACCCAATAGCATTCCCCGGAACCCCAGATTCCCGTATCATGTGTGGCTTCGCGTGGTAAACATTGCTGTCATTTTTCCCAAACTCCCCCTGGTACTTCGTATTGAAAGTTAGGGCAACTCAGACCCTTGGGCAGGGTAACCCAAGCCCCAAGGCTGGGTAACCTGATCCTGAGGGTAGGGTAACCTGTCTGGTGGACAAGATACTTTTCCCTGTTACCCTCTCTGTCCCGTTGCCTGAGATAGACGCCTCTGACCTTTCTTCAGTTACCAGGCCTAGCTGTGCAACTGCCCCTTCAGGCGTCCCTAAGTATGCTGACACCACTCCCGGGTGTATCCGGGTACCTAAGTCCCTAACCAGCCCATTCTGTTCATTCTCGGAGCTCGGGCCATTGGGTCTCCGTAGGTCAAGTACTTACTTGCCTGCCGGTTCCTACCAGTTCGCCTCCTGGCTACCTATATGGGTATAGGTTCCATCTGCCATAGCTCATGTATGCTGGGTCGTTACAGGTAAAGTCATCCGGTTTACAGGACATGGTGAACCTATGCTCAAGATCAGGTTACTCTGCCATGGGGCTTGGGTTACCTGCTCTAAAGTCCTGAGTTACTTTACCTTTCAACATGAAGTCCCTTATGGAGTTTAGGAAAAATGACCATAATGTTTGTTATATGAAGCCATATAGAATAAGGGAATCTGGAGTTCTGGGAGATGCTACTGGGTGAGCTACACAGCTCTGAAGAAGCTGTAAATTGGAGACCTTATTCCTATCATACCTTCCCGGCCCAGCCTTGAGGCCCGGATGTGATGGGCTAACCATTGTGTAGTTGTATGCACTCTAGGAAATGGGAATCTTCGCAGAGCCACCTGCAACACTGTATACATCGTTGCCGTCTGGTCAACCATAAGCTGTCAGTAGGATATAGAAGGGGGCGCTGGGTTGAAGCTGGAATACCTCCTCCAAGTTGTTTGGAGTAAAGCAGACCAAAACTGGCGCAGTTAATAGGAGTTAACTATAGCGGTACAGAAGGTCATCCCGGTTGGTGCTGGGTTGACTGGGGGAGTTTTACACCTACCAAGCCTGAATGTGTCCCCAATGCCATAGGCTCTGTAAGCGAAGTGTGGAGATACTAAAAGTATAATTCCTACCACAGGTAAAGTGGACCCAAGACAGTAGTCATGGATAGTGCCCCTTGAATTACTACCATACTACTGTATCCTGTGGAAGGTACTGGAAGCCTGAGGATGGTAAATAGTAGATAGATAAACCGCTCATGGTAGCTTCTAGGGTCATGTAGAGATCAGCACATATGGGAAGTATGTCATAGACACTCCAGTTCACTAGGTGTGTTGACCATTTGCCACTGGTAAGGCACTGATGGGAAGAGGTTTTCACTCCTGCATGCGAAATAGAGATACGAAGCAGAAACAACAACTGCATGGAGTAAGCGCCAACTAGAGTTTATCGATATATACATGCCCGGAGGGGGTACTAGGAGATGTGTCGGACCACCCTTAGCTGAGAAGGGTGGACTCTAAAGGTTGGAGTAACCTGATAAGCGAGTCTCTGGTATAAGATGAAACTACTTGCATGTCTATGTGAGAACTCTCCTTCTGAAACAATCAATCATCTGGAGACCTTAAGAGAGTGAAGCGCCAGGCTTAACGATATTCAGTTTTACTATTTACTTTACTCTTAAAATTGTGTAGACTTTTGGTGATAAGTTTGATGTTGTTCAGTCTGGTCGCAACCTTAGAATCCATCTTCCTAGTAGTGCCCCCATTACAAAGACACAGGAGAAGGAGTAACTGGTAGGGGATGACAAGTACAGTAGAATGGTAGAAAATGCGAAGGAACTTCTAGTATTAAAAAAAAGTTAGCTCGCAGTGTTTAATCTGCAATGGTGGAATGCGCGGAAATGGGAGAGAATTAGTCCAATAGTAAGAAGCAATACTGACAGCCGGGTTGAAAGGAGAGGTAGGACTAGTGTGGTGTGAGAAAATCTGTATTTAAAATCCTGATCTAGTTCCACACAGAAGATCCAGTCCAAGTCCTGGCCTGTGAAACATGATTAGACTGAAAGTTCAGACTTAGGAGATAATCCAGATTTTCAGTCCTAATCCTGGCCTGCCAAACGGGCCTGTGGTTTCATGGATAGGGTTTTCTTCCTTGCTTCCTGCCTCCACTAGTTGGATGGTTCGCATTGGCCTTTTTGTTTTCTGGCAGAGAGGCGGGGGTGGAGTGTTTCTTGATACAGAATATGTGGTTGGTTCTATAGCAGAGGTACTAGGGGTAGCTTGTTTTTGCCTTAACCGGTACTAGGAGGTTTTTGACTATAACCAAGGTTCAACTCAGGGGTGTAGTTTCATGCCTCTTTGGATAGCATTGAACCTTTGTAGCAGAGGTTTGCACCTTTATGCAAATAAATTCTAGGATATTACAAAAAAAAGTAATACTGTACTGATGTATTGAATCTTTGTATTAGAGTCACCACCATGATTAATAAGTAATCTTTCCTTCTAGTTTTGCAATGCTTGATCAATTTTGATATTTGTACTCATTTGATTGTAAGTATGGTGGGCCACAAATAGCGGTACCGTGGATTAAGAGTAGACTACAATAAGGCTGACCAACTGCCTTTGGGTGGTCCAGTGACCTCCCTGCCAGTTGGCTAAAAGGGTTCTCTCTAGACACTTGGCCGGAGTTTGACACATGTTTTTCATTCTTGAAAAGTTAGTGTGGATTGACCTTGTAGCCACAGAAATAAAATAAAAAGATAGGTTACAATAATAGTAACTTCTACAAATCAGCCATAGTTTGAAGGACTTATGCTTACACTCTGGTACTTGGGGGTCGCAGAAACCCATTAGAAACAAGTCCCTCTTAAAACACCAATGCAGAAGTCTTGGTAATTGTATATTTCAATAATTATAGCAACAATAAATACACAGTAACGAAATTGCAGTAACTCAATCTAAGCAATTTCAAATAAAAAGAGATTAAAGAAAGTGAATTATGGGACCAGTGTTTATATAGTAAAGGAAAAAAAAAAGTAGTAAAAAATTATTCTGAGTATCTTGTATACTACTTCTTTGCTGCAATAACAGCCGGAAACTGGTCTGACATTGACCTCCACAGCTGCTCAGAAAACTCATGAGAGATTGTATTCCCTTCCAGTAGTAATGCCTCAGCTGGTTTATTCTTAACCTTTTTAGAACCACCAGGTGTTGAAGAAATATCAGGATACTGAATCTGAAGTCTTTTCTTTAGATCAATTCAGATATATTTAATAGAATTAAGATCAAGTGAATAGGAGGGGTGTTCAGCCAATTCAATACTATTCTCATCAAAGCAATCTAGCACTAAGTGAGTAGTATACACCATGCAATTATCTTACTAGAAGATCATATTATAGAGTGTGGGGTGAACTTGGATTAGGACTAGAATAAGGCAGGTTTCTAACTAAAGATATGTAATGATCCAGCATAACTGAGTTATGGCAACCTAAAGCTATACCCATACAGAAGACTATGTGGTTGACTGATAGGAATAGGTAGGCAAGTAACCACTTACTGTATAGATACACGGTAGTTTAGGTTTCACTGTGAGCAGACCAAGTACTTAGATACTTGGATCCTAGATATACGTGCAAGTGCAATATCAGTGTTCTCTGGGCCTTAATTAGGTAAGTTACCCTACTAGGTAGGGCAACTGAAGAAAAGGTGTAAGTAGCTAACTCTAGTGAAGGAGTAGGCTGAATCATAAGACAAAGTTACCCTGACATTCTTGTAGGATTATCCCATCTTAGGAGATGAGTAACCCTGCTATGGGACTTGGGTTATCCTGTCTAGGACCCTGAGTTAGCCAATCTTATACCACAAAGTTTTTTGGGTACTTTGAGAAAAATGACCAGAATGTTTGTCATCTAAAACTATATGGGAACCCGAAATCTAAGAATCTCTAGCCTGGTATTAGTTGAGCTATAGAGCTTCAAAGAAGATGTAACTTGGAGACATTATTTTCATTATACCTCTCAGGGCCTGGCTTGAGTCCACAATATCATAGGTAAACTGCTGTGTAGCTGTGAAAGTTAGCAAAATTTAACTTTTGGAAATGCTCATATAACACCGTATATACTCTGGCCATCTGTGTAATCACTATGGATACCAGGTTGAGTTTCATATTTGGTTCCACAGTATTGGTAGATACTTGTATTGTTTTATGTGGTATCGTTTGATACACACAACATTTTAACTTTGGTTTTACAGTATTGTTTGATACTAGTACCATTTCATATAGTATCATTGGAGAAATAAATTCTTTTATGGTTTGTTTTATAGTATTAGTTGATACTTATATTGTTTCGTGGAGTATTATTCGATATATCTGAAATTTTAAGCTTGGTTTTACCCTATTGTTTGATACTGGTATTATTTCATGTGCTATCAGTTGATACATTGAAGGTTGCAGGAAATTGTTCATACTGACTATATACAATTGGTTGTATTTAATGACTGCTGATTTCTATGATGTAAATAGTAGACTTTGACTGATAGTATTTCTAATACATCAGGTTGAATCGTTAGTTCTTTGATTCCCTATTACATTTTCTTGAAGCCTCTATTAGTAAGCTGTGCTCACCTCTTGTTGACCAGGCAGTCACCTGCTCTGCTCGTACTAGTATATGACTAGCACCTTGGTGTGAATATCTTACAGTCTGTTTAACTGTAAGGTATTGACAGTATATATGAGGTGCCATAGGTGAGAAGATAAAATACCTTCTGAAGTTGTTTGGAGTAAAACCAATCAGAATTGATGGAGATAGTGGAAGCTAACAGTGAGGGTCCCTGAGGGAGTGCTAGGTGGTACCATAGATGATAGAGAGAGTTTTACACCTATTAAGCCTAAATGTCCCACTATGATATAGCCTCAATGAGGAAAGTTTGAGGATACTAAAAGCATGATTCTTATTATAACTGAGGTGGCTGCTGTTGTGGGGGTCATGGGCAGTACCTATTATGTGATCATAGTAGACACCCAGTACAGGAATCTCTATAGGCTCTGAGCTTAATAGGATTAGATAAAATATATAGACTAAAGAAGCCAATGGGGACTTGAATAGAAGAAGTACTAATGGGAAGGTGTTCACAAATTATTAGTCTCTTCCAGGTGTCTAGACAGTTAGCCATAGGCAAGGTACCAATGCAAACAAGTTTGCTCTCTGAGGGCCATAATTGAGATGTATCTCAGAGACTGAACTGCATAAGCAGGTTATTGACCAGAGTGTGTTAATGTAACGACCCAGCATACATGAGCTATGGCAGTTGGAACCTACACCAATAGAGGTAGCCAGGAGGTGAACTGGTAGAAACCGGCAGGCAAGTAAGTACTTGACCTACAGAGACCTGATGGCCTGGGCTCCAAGATGAACAGAATTAGCTGGCCAGGTACTCAGGTAGCTGAGTACAACCGGGAAGCAGTGTCAGCGTACTTAGGGACCTCGGAAGTGGCAGTTACACAGCTAGGCCGGGTGACTGGCGAAAGGTCAGAAATGTCTATCTCCGGCAACGGGATAGACAGGGCAACAGGGAAAGGTTATCTCGTCTGCCAGACAAGGCTACCCTACCCTCAGGATCAGGTTATACTGCCACGGGGCTGGGGTTACCCTGCCCAAAGTCCTGGGTTACCCTACCTTTGAATACGAAGTCCCGGGGGGAGTTCTGGAAAAATGCCCAGAATGTTTGTCGCGGGAAGCGACTCATAATACTCGAATCTGGGGTTCCGGGAGATGCTATTGGGCGAGCTACAAAGCTCTGAAGAAGCTGTAAATGGGAGACATTATTCCTATCATACCCCTGCAGCCCCGCCTTGAGGTCCGGAAGTCATGGGCAAACGGTTGTGTAGTTGTTTGCAGTCTAGCAAAGAGGAATCTTGGGAGACCTGCTTGTAACACCGTATATATCACTGCCCTCCGGTCGACCATAGGCTGTTCGCAGAATATATCAGGGGGCATAGGGTGGAAGGTGGAGTACCTCCTCCAAGTTGTTGGGAGTAAAATGGACCAAAACATACTGAGTTAACGGGAGTTACCCGTGGGGGTCCCAAATGTAGTCCTGGGTGGTGCCAGGGCGAGCGGGAGAGTTTTACACCTACCAAGCCCGCAAGTGTCCCCAACACCATAGGCTCCGAAAGGGAAGTGCAGAGACACTAAAAGCATGATTCCTACCACAGGCAAGGTGGATCCGAGACAGTGGTCATGGGTAGCACCCATTGGACCCCTCCCAGATCACCGTATTATGCGGAAGACACCCGATGTCCGAGAACCGTAAATAGTAGATAGATACACTGCTCATGGTAGCTTCTGGGACCAAGTGGAGATCAATGCATATGGGAAGAGTGTCATAGATAGTCTAGTTCATGCGGCGTCTTGACTGTTAGCTACTGGCAAGACGCGAATGCGCAGAGGTTTTCACTCCCGTGGGCAAAATGGCAGTGCTCCGCACAAACTATAACAGCATAAGGTGAACACCGACTAGAGTGTGTCGACACATGCATGCCCAAAGGGTGTGCCAAGGGAGATGTTGGACCGCCCTTAGCAGAGAAGAGTGTGCTTGAATAGTTGGAGTAAACTGATGGGGCAGTTTCTGGCATAAGATAAAACTACCTGAAAGTCTATGCAAGAACTCTCCTACTCCAACAATCAATCCTCACGAGACCTTAATTGAGTGAAGCATCAGGCTTAACGATATTAAGTTTTACTCTTTACTTTACTCTTACATTGTGTCAACATTTGGTATTAAGTTTGAAGTTGTTTGGTGCAGTCACACTCTTGGGATCTATCTTCCTAGAGGAGCCCCCGTTATAGTTAACATATGCATACCTATGGTAATGCAGAAGAAGTGCTGAACAACTCTTAGCAGAGAAGAGTGTACTTAAAGGGTTAGAGCAAACTAGTAGGGGAGTCTCTAGTATAAATTCTGACTACTTAAATCTACATGAGAACTCTCCTACTCCAACACAAGCAAATCCTCCCAAGACCTTAAGTGAGTTAAATATTTGGCTTAATGATATTAAGTTTTATCCTTACTTTACTCTCATATTTGTGTGAGAGCTTTTGACGATAAGTTTGCAGTTGTTTGGTGTTGTTGCAACCTTTCAGTCTATCTTCCTTGAGGTCCTCCTATTGCAGTATATTATGAAATAACCCCCTCACTTAACCCCTTTCCTGATTTATTGTTGTTCAACATTCAGTACTAACCCCATAGGACTACTGATAATCTTGACTAAACCAAGTAGCCTATGGTGGAAAGCCTAATGGCTAGTACCAAACTTTGAACCTGAGTGGACTGCTAATATAACTCAGACATGAGTTTAATGCTTCACTCTCACTCTGTAAGAGCTGACATGTTGTGAGACTCAGCTTCCACAGATGTTGGTGGTATTGAATAGGAAGGCCAAGTATGGTTGATTGAAGCGGGTACTATGACAATATATAAGAAATATATTGATCTTATGCTTACAGACCTATATGCTGTAGTCCTTTCCTTCTTTCACAATTCTAAGCTTGTGTACAATATAGTTCTTCCATGTCCTAGATAAGTACAATTTAGTGAATTCTCTTATGAGTTTATTGAACTATATATCATCCCACAAGTTGTATATTCTGTTATGGAAGTAGGAAAGGAAATAGGATGTTGGAATAAGAGCAGCAGAAGGTCTTCAAGTGGTAGATCAGGATAGCAGCAGTAGAATGGATAAAGGTAGAACAGCAGGCATACCCAAGAATATTGCAGTATCAAAAGTCATTGAGAGAGTGGGTGAGTGTCCTTGAGAGGGCATTTGCTGGAGGGTCTGATATTGATGCTGAAAATAATATGCTGATGATAGAGGCTACACTACCACTTCCCTATATTTATGGGACCTCAGGCAATTTTTCACGAGAACTAGTTGAAGATTATAAGATGAGGAATAGCAAGCCTACTTAAGCCCAGTCGGTGTACAAATCCAGAAAGGTTGAGGGAAAGAGGGCTATTCCTATACCAGCTGCTTTGCAAGAGCATCTACTAGCTCTTTCCGAGTCCCTTTCGCAATTGCCTGTAGTCCTCAGGATAGTTTCTCACTTGGTCCCACCAATGGTAGATGGATAAAGAAATGGGCCTTCGAACTGAAACCGATTACGATACCTAATACACTAGATTGAACATCTCATTCCATACCTGCTTCTCTCAATTTGGAAAATCTTCCGACAGTTCAGTGGCCTGTACCTCTAATTGCTGCCCCGAGGCCAACATCCTTTCCTGTTTAAATACTTGCTTCTACTCTTGCCACCACTCCTGCCCCTGCCTCTGCCCCTATTCCTATACCTAGACTCCTGATCGTACTTTAGCATAGACTTATACTATCCTTGAGGTCAGGCTTATCTTTGTTTTGTGATATGCTAAAATGCTGGACCAGAGTTTTAGGAGATCTAAAGCCAGAAACCCCTTTACTTGATACCTGGATTCCAGTCCAACAAACTCTTTCCTGTGATACCCCAAGAGCATCAGCAGTCTCTACTGCCCCAACTAAGTACCGTGCACCCACTGGCCTCACCATGATATAGAGTAGTGATTTGATTAGTCGGACAGATTACTGCCTCTTGGGCTGTAAGTTCAAAGAAACATGAATAGGATAGGTATACTACGATACATGGTGATTCAATAAGAGGATCTGGGCACTGGTGGTACATCAGTAATATAGTGAGAATGATGGCTCGGTGACCTGTAGCTATGATAGGTTATAGTAGCATATAGGACTTCTAGGAAGAGTAGACACTTGTGTAGAACTCTGCTAGTTTATTAGGATAAGCCGAGTTCACCAAACCTGACACGTTGGAGGAGTAGCTAGCCGCCACCTCAGTCACCAGCTTCTACATGACTAGGAGGTATTTCTCTATAGGGTAAGAACTAGGTGGAACTGGAGGAATTATTTAATCGTTATGATTGATTAGGTAAGATCCAAGATGAAAACACGGGGGATAGAGGAGGTGGAAATCAACTACCCAGAAGTGGCATGACTAGAGCTAGAGGTAATCCAGATAACTCTGATCATAATGGTGGTAATAGCGGTAATGGCAGTGATTCCTTACCTGACCTAACCCGGTTCCTGGAAGTTCAAAAGAAATACTGAAGCAATGAAAAAAAGTGACATTTTGACATATAGACCAATAGGCTACGGAGATCCTTATAGGGTACCCATTTATCTTCTCAGCCACTCTCAAAACATTGGTAGAAGAAGCCAGAAAAGGTAAGCAGTAGACCACTATGTAAGGGGAGAGTTACAGAACTTGCAAGCTTTTTGATCCTAGTAGTGGTCAAGTTTGAATAATTTGCAGATTGCAAGGTAACTGACATGGATAAAGTAAACTTGGTGATCTTACTCATACAGGATTCTACTCATGTTTGTTATCAGGGATTGTATAGGCACATTAATAAGGAAGTAGCAAAGTATACTGGTATTTTGATTAATGACAGCTATCCAATCTGAATGTTCAATTAATTTAAGGAATAACTTAAGTGAAGCTTTGGTGGAGATGAGGCCGAGTGAGACCAATCCCTTCTCGAAAAGTAAGACTTGATTATGAAAGAATATTACATTGATGAGTACTTGGATAAGACAATTGACTACATGTATAAACAGAGCTATACAGATCTAGTACAAGTACAAGACAAGGTCTGGTCCGGAATAAGTTCAGAGGTTTGGAATGCATAGGTACTGAAGGAACAGTATCCAATCAACCTAAAGAAATACCTCGACCTCCTTTGGAAAATTAGATACACATTAGAAGATTGCCCAGGTTTAGGAACTACATTGTCTACTTAAGCAGGAAGCTTTAACTAAGGGAGAAGAAGGAAGATAGGTTGCAAACATCAGGAAGATTTAAGAAAACTTGCAAAGCTGGGGGTGGCGAGAACCAAAGGTCTACCAAAGCTTCTACTTTCAGTGCAGGGAAAGAGGCAAAGCTAGTGACTTCTGACTATGTAATAAGGTATGAGTAAATCTAGTCAACATTGATCAAATATCAGAGAAGGTACAATTAATTCACTAAGTATGGACAGACTGGTCATTTCTGGAGAAAGTCTATCATAATGGCCCTAGTGGTTAGTTTGTTATAACATGCTTGTGGGTTGAAAAGATCAGTCATAGTAACCAAGTCTCCTAGGATGGACAACCGACCAAAGTACATGGAGGCTCTGCCTTCTGCATTATTGTTGTGAGTATTAGAAGTTTGGCAGTCATCATCTCAGATAATGGATTTTGATACTAAGAGCATGGAATAGGTAAGAACCCATTTCCGTTATAACATATGATAATGCGGACCTCTAACTAGAGGCTATAGGGGTATTAATAGACTAGGACTCATGAAAAGGGGTTGTGAGAAACATACAAGCCTCTCTACCAATGCAGAAATATAAGTCAACCAAATCTTCCAAGACTTGAGATGGGATAAATGTTTCAGGCCATATGTGGCGGTAGGATTTTCTCTTCTAGGTTGGGGATCAAGTTATGTTCTTATATCAACTATTTGTAGTAAGTATTTCATGAAGGATATGCTTAGCTGGTTGTTATATTTCGCTTGCAGGATTTCTTGTAGCTTTGAAATAGGTATTGTTGGCAGAAATGCTTGACATTGGGGACGTATTAACATGGTTCATTTGGAACCAGTCTGCTGAGGAAAGCTTTAACAAGCTTGGACAAAGGATTGTTGTTTTAGAGTGAATCTATATCCAGCAGGACTTGAATAAATTATGGTTATATCAAAGTTTACCTGAAGAGGGTTTAGTATTTGAAATCATGCTAGCATGATAGTAAACACTATAGCTATTATGAGAAAGATTTTTCTACTAAAAATTAAGTTTACTGACTTGTTACAACTGCTCTTGTATTGAAAGTTGGGTGACTTAGTAAGAAGTTAGCAGAGAGGACAGAATCTGGATATAAGGGAAGAGGTGTAAGCATGATAGATAGCTCCAGCATATCAAATCCATTCAGGGACTAGTAACATTGGACAAGAAGATAAAAGTGTAGCAGGGAAGCTGTGAAGTGCTATTGCTCTTGGACAGTGGTACTACTGGGCAAATACTTAGTAGCTTTTAGATTAAAGAGAGCCAAATACCGGGTGTCTAAAGCAATATACATGTTTCTATAAGTGATACAAGTGGTACCTATATTCTGGGATCAGGTGAACACTATACTAAGTTGTTGGATATGAGGATAGGTGGTCACAAGAATAGTGTATGCTCTGAGGTTTCAGAGACAGCCAATAGTAAGATGGATTAGTACCTACCAATATCATGGTTAAAGGACCACAACCTAGATATTAATGGGAAAACTAGGACAGTAACTTGGCAGTGGGGTTTCTGTAGGCCCAATTGTCTAACAGCGTAGTGCCAATTAGTTTTCATGATTGAAGAGGAGCTATTCGCGGAAGACACAAGTAGTATGTATGTAACCAGTACAGGTACTAGGTTAGTTTATGTTGGTTTCATAGTATCGTTTGATACTGGTATTGTTTCGTGTGTTATCGGTTGATACACACATTGTTTTATGTTTGTTTTCACGGTATTGTTTAATACTGGTATTGTTATGTATGTTATCAGTTGATACACACCTTGTTTTATGTTTGGTTTTATAGTTTCAGTTGATACTTATATTGTTTCGTGTGCTAGCGGTTGATACACACAACGTGTTGAAATATTGCTCATACTGGAGATAAGCGATGTGCTGTATTTAAAGACCTTTGATTCCCGCAGTGGAAACAGCAGACTTCGACAGACAGTATTCTTAATATACCTGGTTGAATGGGTACTTTGATATCCAATTATACCCCGTTCGAAGACTCCTTTAGCAAGCAGCGCCCGCTTCTTGTTGAACAAGAAGCCATCTCCTCCTATCCTACCACTATGTGACTAGAGCCTAGCTCGAACACGTTACACTTTTTTAAGCTCAGCAAGTGGTTGGAAGGCTGCCCGGACCTGGTCTGATCAACCTACGATAGTCGAACATAGGAGTTAGTAGTATTGAGCTGCAGAATCATGCAATGTTTGGCTCCGCTCAAACAACACCATGTAGTCACCTGACACTCGTAGTGGGAAGAAGGTCCCACAAGAAGGTCTTGCCAAAGGAAGGCAACCCAAGAAACCAAAAGGGCCAATGAGTAACTTCTCTATTGATGAAGGAGAAAGACAGTTAGCTCGAGATTTGGCCAAGGGAACCTTTAGCCAATCAAGCAGCAAGTTAGTAAAGGTAGCAACCAGCCTTCCAGGGCTCTTTCCCCGCAGCTCTAGCAAAGGAAAGGAACTGGCACAACCACCGAAGAATGACAGTCCACCTAGCGGCACATCAAAGAAGCAAGCCGATAACAAAAAGACCTTAGATCGCTGGGTAGTAAGAGAACCGTCAGATGAACCCTCCAGCAACTGTACAGGAAGCTCGTCAGACAACAGCTCCGACAACGCAGGGTCAGAACACGATATGTCCACAGAAGGATCTGCGGTACCGCCTGGCCCAGGGGCGGGGCGAACAGGACCAAAAGGTAAACTCCCGCTACCACCCACGTTTTAAGGCAAAAAGGAAGACCGAGAACCAGAAGCATTTGATCAACAGGTAACAACCACTTTCCAATACCTTGCCCTGCACGCCACAGAAAAGGCCAAAGAAGGAAGTGGAACAGACTTTGGAAGTTTCTGTACAGGAAAAGCGGAGGAAGCATAGCGCCAAGCAATGAGCTACTATGCAAGTGGGGAAAATATCTGAGGAACGACCCTAATAAAATACCTCTGACAATGATTCCAATTATCGCAAAACACAGAAGAACTATATAAGAAGTTCAAGGAAATCCAGCAAATATGAAACGGGAAAACAGAAAGGATAACGATGGCGACAATGGACCTCTTAATGTACTATGGACGATTGTCTATCAGAACAGTATCACAATACACCCTGCAACAGAGATTGTATGAAGCAATGCATCCCAGACTATGCCAGGAGGTAGAACCCATAGAAGAAGATGGAGACTACTTTGACAAGATAGTCAAGCAGGCTGAGTGCAAGTACGCCATCCTGTATCAAACAGGAATTTAACGAACCCAGACACCGCAGCAGAAGAGCAGTAAAGGATCATCATCGCGGGACAATACTAGGAAGGAAAAACCATTCCACAAAGGCTCAAAAGACAAGAAAGATAAAAAGCAGAAATGACGCAATGAAGGCACGGGCTTCGAATGTGGGAAAACAGGGCACTATACAAAGGACTGCTACTCCAAAAAGGGAAAAGAGAAACCAGCCAAGTGGGAAGCGAGCAGGAACCACATGGAAGCAACTGAATACGATGAAGTGGAAATTAACTCAGTGGAAATGTAAAGCCTCTGAACCCAACCAGCACTGACAAGAAGGCCCCGTGACGCACTAGAAGGAACTACCTAGATGGAAGGCCATCCAGCAAGGGTATTATTCGATACAGGAACAATCGGTCACGACATTATTAGCACTACCTTTATCTCTACCCCCCGCATATCTACGGAACCACTACCAGAAGCAACAACTGTCTACATAGCAATGAAAGGTCTCCGCTCTTCAAGCCACAAAAAAAGTGGGCTGACCGTAGGAATCGGAAAAAAGAAATACAGAAATCAGGAGATATTGGTAGGAAACTTGGCAAAATATGACGTGCTGATTGGAATGCTATTTCTGTAAGGACATAATACACGTATCAGGTGTGGGGACATGGCAGTGGAGTTTTCTAATGACAAACTGCGCACGCTATGCAAACCAGCAAGTGGAGCATTACGAGCCGCTGTTTCGGATGCAACCTCAGCAACACCGTTAGAAGGATACAAGGGGGTATTCCTGAACAAGGTTCCTGAAATGCTACCCCCTGCATGAAAGATTAACTACTACATTCGACTCAAGGATTCGACAGATCTCAAAAACCAACCAACATACTCAATCCTAGAAGGATACAAGGAGAAACTGATGAACCAGATAAACGAGAAATTACTGGCTGGAGTAATCGTATGACAGGAGGTTCCAGGAGTGGCACTGATATTCGTACAACCTAAATCAGACAGAAGGATCTGCCCTCTGGTGGACCTGAAATTGAGAAATGATAACAGGGTCATAGATAGTCTGTCAATTCCCAACTGACAGCCACTCCTGAACCGCATTGGAGAAGAAAAATTGACGAGTAAGATTGACCTTAGCGAGGCATACTACAAAACACCTGTGGACAAGGACAGCATTAAGTTCAACTCATGCAAAACCCTATTTAGAGGGTTTCTTAGGAAAGTATTACTACAAGGAGGCATGTATGCACCAGCAACATTTATGCAAATAATGGATGACCGCCTAAGTGAATTCTTAAATCACTTTGTATGGGTATATATTGATGATATTCTCATATTCTCGGATACATCAGAAGAGCATGAAAGGCACATATGGCAGGTATGTGACCAACTCAGAAAGGCAAAATTCGATGCAAGCAAAAGGAAGCCAGTACTATTCGCCAACAAGCTTGGAGTACTAGGACACATAGTGGATAGCAAAGGAATCCACGCATCATCCCAGACAATATCTTCTATCACAGGTTGGGAAACACCCGAAAACAAGAAAGAATTCCAACACTTTCTAGGAATAGTGAACTATGTGGCCCAGTTCCTCCCACATCATGCAACTCTAACAGCACCATTAACAGACTTAATAGAGAATGCCAAATTTGGGTGGACAACTGCATATCAGACCGCATTCGAAATGGTAAAATAGCGAATCGTGGATCACCAAGTCATGCGGCTAATAGATATACGAAGCAAGGAACCAATTTGGCTAGTAATGGACACCTCTGATTTAGGGTTAGGGGTATGGGTAGGAGAAGGACCCAGTTATGGGGCGGCTCGACCAGCCGCATTACACAGCAGGAAATTTACCAACGCAGAGATGAATTATGGAACCAGCGATAAAGAGGTCTTAGCACTAATTGAAGGGCTTAATCAGCTCCACAACGTACTAATGGGAAATTCCTTTACAATAGTTACAGACTACCAGCCCCTGACACATCTACGAATGGCAAAGAACCCAAGCAGAAAGCAAGTTCGATGGCTCAGTGCCTTGGGAAAGTATGACGCAAAGATAGACTATGTACCAAGATGTACCAACTATTTAAGGTTTTCGGTTTCGCGGATATATGAGGGAGGATCAGACTTGAATCCACTCTATGTCTATGATCATACGAAGGAAGCAGACCACATCTCGGATACCACAGTCTATGAGCAAGAATCAAACACGGCGGAACCCGCAGGAGATATCTCCCATAACTCCCCTCCTTACTCATACACAGAGTACCCTAACGAGACCCCTGTACCCCCTGAAAGCCCCTGCTCAATTACTGCAGGAAATGATTGGGGCGACAAGTGTAACCTGTGAAGCACGCCACCTGAAGAACTCCAACATAGCATATTGCACAACTTGCACCGTTGCGTGGATCATTGCCCATATCATCAAAGCGAGATTAAATTCACAAACAACTATCCTAGACGATGGAGAAACCCAACTCCCCACCCACCTAGTGAAGGACCAAGTTCCCCAAGTACAGAAATTGACCCAAGCCCTCCGGAGTCCCCCGAAATCAAGGACTGGGAAAGGGAACAAATGATTGGCGGTAGACCAAATAGTATGGGGGAAGGGCCGTCCACCCTTGCCCAGCTGACACCCAGATCCAATGCACTGACAGCACTGCTGAACCCAGAAGTCCCTGCATTCCGAATACCAGAATCGGACAGTCTGCCACCTGTCAGAAGAGCGGAACCGATAGAGGACCTTACCTAGGAAAGAATACCAGTATTCGGAATGCCAGGACCAGGCAGCCCACCACTGATTGGATGAGTAGAACGATTAGAAAGCCTTAGCACTGAAACAATGGTTCCTGTAATACCCCTAATGACAAGTGAATATGGGCGGGGACTATACAATGTCTTGGAAGACGACGAGAATGATGACCAACCTGAAACAAGCAGAGGAAGCGAAATAGACGATGAGTGTGACACCTTACAGACAATCAATGAAGTGATTGGGACATTCCGAGCGCACACGATTGCAGCATACCGAAAGCAACCCATATGGGAAAAGGTTGACGAAACTATGGACGCCAAAGGAGACTTATCCTCCTACAAGGTTGCAAATGGATTGCTATATGCAACAACCCGATACAGAGTCGAGTGCCTGTATATTCCGAAAGGTCCTGCATTAGGAAATACGACACTGAGGCAGTGCGTTATTAGTGAAATCTAGAACAAAGGTCATCTCAGTTCTGAACGAAACTTACAGTACACTACCAAGTACCTATTTTGGCCTGAAATCCAGAAGGATTTTAGATTGTATGTGGCCCAATGCCACATCTGCCAAATGAACAAAGAACCCACAAAGTTAGCAGAAGGAAAGGCCCAAACAATTGCCCTACCATCAGAAATGTTCGAATCAATAGCCATTGACTTAGCGGGGCCCTTCCATTATTCATGGAGATACGACATGATCCGGGGTAGCCATAGGCAGGTTCTCCGAGTTTACATGGCTTACAACAACAAACAAGTAAGTAACCGCAATAACAACCAGGGAACTACTATGTAACAAAATGTTTACACCACACGGCTATCTGATGACTATAGTAAGCGATGCAGACCTACGATTTGAGTTCCATATTTGGAGACAACAATGCTGATCCCTAGGAATTGAACACATCAAAGCAGCACCAGGCCATCAAGAAACGCACAAGCAGAGCGAAAGAAAAATCCGGAAATTGAAAACAGCTCTTCGGAACCTAGTCAATACAAAACTGAAGAGTTGGTTTGATGCCATACCCGAAACAGACACATACTCGAATGCTGGATGGTCTGCAACTCTTGGTATGTCTCCATATAGGGCAATTTATGAAAAAAACCCCCCGCTACTCCCCCTGGCGAATTTCAAAAATTCTGCAGTTCCAGCAGCCGACGAATTGTTAAACAGACACTAAGCAATCCGAAACACAACTTTCAATGCAATCAAGCTGGTGAGATTCAGCAGTATGAGAACAGTGGTAAAATGATGCAGACACCAGACGCCGATAGGGAAAGGGAAGGTATTATTGGTTTATGGAAGCCTTTTCCCAACAGAATCTGGACGAAGCAAGAAATTGCAACCTCGCTGGCGAGGACTGTTCCAGATAATTGAATATGATGAACAGACGCAAAACTACATGGTAGAAATGGATGGCAGAATGTACAGAAATTGACCAGCGACATTCCAGGCATCCACTATGAAACCATGCCTCCCTGATGACAATACCGCCTTGCCGGGAAGAAGCCACGAAAAGCCGCCTCCCATCTCGGTTAAGGAAAAATCAGCATGGGATGTGGAGGTTATACGGGACCACAGAACGCGATATGATCACAACCAATTTCTGATAAAATGCACAGGATATCCGGAAACAGGAAACAGCTAGGATTGCCTCCAAGGGTTAGAAAATGCGATGGAACTGGCAAACCAATGGTGGGAGGACAACAAACCTAGGGACGAGCTACCGCCTATGATAAATCATGTAACCGTGGCTTGGAGCCCGACCCTGCCAGAAATCCAACACCTCTGTCCATATACAGACCAAGGGATAGAAGACGGGTTTTGGGCAGCCCATTTTGAAAGTGATTTTGAAAGCAGTGAAGATGAGAAGCGAGTAATAGAAGGCGAAGTAGCATACCTGGAACGGCTAGCCGAAGCTGAGTACTGGGAATAACAAAGGAAGAAAAAGGTACCATCCAACAGGCTTATGATGTCAAACAATGAGCAAGTTACTGGGAGACTGCACCATCAGCTAATGGGACTGTTGGTGAACAGTGATATTATCCCTAGATGATACTTTACATACTGATTATTCATACACATTTGCAACAAATGCCAAGAAATAACCACCGAGCCAAGGGGATGGATGTGGGGCACAACAATGTCAGACATATTCCACTTTGGAAGTGGGTATTAACTGAGCACGGAAAAATGTGAGATGTGCGTGGAGACCGAACAAACCGAAATGAACTACCATACGCCTTCCCCTGACCACCTAAGGGAAGGTCAACACACAAGCGAGGTCGACACCTAAGCGAGGTCAACACTGAGACATAAATACCACCCACCGTCCTTCAAACTCCTGTGAAGAGCAAAAACTGCACTATCAGACCTCCAAACTGAAAGACAAAACCATACCCTCTTAAAAATCTTTACCACTCTTACAAAAAGCTAAGAAATGTCGACCTATGAAGAAATAAGCATCAAGGGACGACACACCACCCTTGGAGAACCACTGCACAATGGAACCAGCACACTAGACACGTACTGGAAGATATTTTACGTCGACTACTGCGACGATTGCGGACGGAGCGATATCAAAATGGACGATTGGGAGGACCGGACAGCCTGTAATTACATCAACCTACCACACTACAAGGAATGAGGTTGCTTTGCGTGTGAAGCACCCTGCCAGGAGTGTTTGGAGAAAAGGCTCAAAGGGGTGGAATGGATGTTGCAGGACGACATGAGATGGTTGCAGGATAGGGATGATGGTAAGGATGGGTCCTATGGGGACTTTTAGGAGAATAGCGGGTTTACCGACTGTTAGGAGTTCATTAGGTTATTTTATTTGTTGAAACTGTCATTTTATTTTGGGAGTGTAACCGGTACGGGTAGTAGGTTAGTTTATGTTGGTTTCACCGTATCGTTTGATACTTGTATTGTTTCTTGTCTTATCTGTTGTTATATACCTTGTTTTATGTTTGGTTTTATAGTATCAGTTGATACTTATATCGTTTTGTGTGCTATTAGTTGATACACAAAACCTGTTGGAATATCGCTCATACTGGAGATAAGCGTTATGCTGTATTTAAAGACCTCTGATTCCCACCGTGGAAACCGCAGACTTCGACAGACAGTATTCTTAATATACTTGGTTGAACGGTTACTTCTTTGATCTCCAATTACACCCCGTTCGAAGACTCCTTTAGCAAGCAGTGCTTGCTTCTTGTTGATCAAGAAGCCATCTGCTTCTATCCCACTGCTACATGACTAGAGCCTGGCTTGAACACGTTACAGTGTATCTATTACAAAACATGTAATTTTGTGATAAACAGAGTACAGACACTATAGTCAAGGTACTCTGCAGAGACTCTGTTGCTGTTACAACCACAGCGAAAGAAAAAATACCACAGAGAATCTTTCGCCAAGCTTCTACCACATTGGTCAATAACCTTTTCTCACCATTTCACCTACTCTTTTAAAGACTTTACTTCAGCAAATCAACCTCTATTCTTTGTTTTCCATTACCTTTTATCAACTGAGTTACTGATTTGGTGCCTCTGATGCCTTCCAGGCCTAGAGGCAGAGGCAGTGGGTCGGTAAACCCTCTTGCAGTCCTATCAGCTCCCACCTACCCTACTCACACAAACTCACTAGATGATACTCCGGGAGATGAGAGGAACCCATCCGCAGTGCATATTATAGAAACCAGTTAACTACCTGTGCAGGACAAAGGTTACACCACTGTCGACCTTTTCTCTATTGTTGAGGAATGTAAGATGATACTAATACTATGATTTACAGATACAATGCAATGTACAATACCTTGAAGGCTATAGTGGCCCACCTCCTAGTTACCTAACAGCATCATATCAAGGACACTGCAGACCTGAAAGGTCTAGTTGCATTTTTCACCAGTCGAGTTGGGGAGCTTTCGTCCCAATTCCTCCTCCTACAACTAAACATCCAACATCAGTTTACCCCTCCCAACACTTGCAACACAAACACGTGCCCAGAGAGTAGCCAGAGCACTTTCAGCCAAGCCCACTACCATTTCATGGTCCAAAACCCCTCCTGCTGCGCTTCTCACAAAAAGCGACTACACTACTGTTATTGAGAGAAATGGCACTACCCTACCTGACAATACCTGCCACCTTACTATCCATCATGCTGTCCACATAGCAATGAAGAAACAGCTTGCTTCAACAATTGACTTTATACCCAACAATTATGTTCTTCTAATTATGAAGGAGATTACCTCTGCCTCCACTGTGGTCAAGAACTACAGGTTCGCTATTGAGAAAGTAATCAGAGCCATGATTCCTGTCACTACTGGCATCAGAGGAGGTGAGATCTAGCAAAAGATCATCATTCATGGCACTCCTACACCTACACAATTCTATACTGTCCAAGCTGAGATTGAGGCTTTCAATCCTAGTATCTACCTCTCGTCTCTAACTGCTTGCTCACCATGGCTTCCTGGTATAAAAACAAACAAGCATCTGCCCTGGTCCTTACTATTGCTGGTAAGGAATGTAGAGAAAAAGCCCTCCACGGAGGCCTCTCAATCTTTCCAAGAAAGTTTAAGGTGCAGCATCAACTTTCTTTTGATCCCGATACTTCATACTCTAGATATTTGCAATTTGGTCAGCACTCTACCCAAGGTATCAAGACCTCCCTGTGGCTGATTTGTTCTCTAAAACACGCAGCATACCTCCACACCTCTGGCTATTCTAATCGTCCTACTAGGTGTCAAGCCTGCTGGTACACTACTATTAAATAGAATGATTGCAGCAACCCCCATCTAGCTACCTCTAAGTAGTATTCCATCTACCTTCAGACACACCAAGCAGTAACTGAGAGGAGGTTGTAATGACAGGGTATACATGAACTAGGGTAGCCTGAACCTGCACTGATACGGACAGCCCTTTTTTTTTAACTCATATGTCTGATTGATTATGGCTCAACGACGTACATGCAGCTCGTGCTATGGCATACCAAAGCCTTAATTCTGAACGCAGTAACAAAGGAAACAAAACCAACACTGCCTATCCTCCAAAAACGGGATGCACAAGCCCCTTGCATCGCACACGATGACTAACAAGCAAGTAAAGAAATCCTCTGCTTGATACGGGAAAACCCGCCCAAACGAAAAAACATAAGTATAGCAATGAAATCCCCCTTCATGTCCACCTGTGACTGCCGCCCAAAGCATACAACAAAAGGAAAAATCATAACGCGCAAAGTAGTATAAGTAAAGAAAACCCTATCCGGGTGGGGAGTAGGGGGTGTTTCGGTCCGACCCCGGAGGGGTCGGTGATGCTGAGGCCGAGACTGCTCTGACTGCCGGCATAGAGGGAGGAAAGCCAGTGGCTGTCGCCGAAATGTAGGAGGCTAACCCCAAGATAAGGG
>PYWC01000045.1:250525-314022 GCA_003182015.1 Tuber magnatum
TGACCAGCGGGCTGGGCGGGCATTGCCCCCCACCCCCTTGAGGAGGTTAATTCTTTCCGACGGGGCTCGCCACTTGTCCCATGTAGGGACAGAGGGATCAAGCCTTGCGGCAGCGGGGTTGGAGCGAGGCGGACAGCAAAGGAGACGCAGGGCAGCGGACCGCCGCTTTGTGAGAAGATGCGTTGCAAGGGGGGGGAGGGCTGCCTCCACGTACAGGGCCGAGATAGGTGTAGACGAGAAGCAATTGGTCAACCACCGGAGGACCCTCTGCCAGAAAACATCCATTTTGGCGAGCATGGTGGGGGAGGGGCTGTACAAGTCACCCCTATAGGTGAGGATTGGGAGGAGGAGGCCGACCACCAGCTTCCTGTTGCACCAGCGGGACATGCCCTTCCCGGCGTCGCTGAGGCGGCGAACTAGGACGAAGGAGGCCCGAGCCAAGTCTAGGCGGCGAGTAAAGTGAGGCGTTGTGTCCTTAGTCGGGGTGAGCCAAAAACCCAGCCACCTCACCAAGGGCGAGGGTGGCACCACGAGGCCGTTAAGGCGGACAGGGGAACTACATAAAGGGTGCTTGTCCCTTGGGGTGCGCCAGTGGAGGAGCTCGGTCTTTGGCACCGAGAATCCCACACCTAGCCTACGCACTATCCCAAGGAGGGCCAGGAAGTAGTACTGGAGGAGACGAATATTAAAGCAGTAGGAGGCGGAGGCGACTGTTACCGCGAAGTCATCCACATATGAGACGACCAAGCCCCTGGGGATCCAAAGGTGTAGGGAGGAAACATAAATAACAAACAAAAGAGGAGAGACCGGGGACCCCTGGGGGGTACCCACTGCCACTGAAGAAAAGGTATTGGGTGCCTCCTGGAAGACCAGGCGGCACTTGCGTTGCGATAGGAAAGAGGAGACCCAGCGAACCAGGTAAGCCGGTGTGCGGGCCCTTCTGAGTATGGTTGCGAGCTGGGGTGCATTGACGTTGTCGAACCCCCCCTTAATGTCGACGAAAAGTGTGGAGACCCTGAGGCCCGCCGCTTGGAATAGCTGATATGGACAGCCCAGAGGTAGACTGGTATGAACTGGCAGGCAAGTGAGCACTTGAGGCACTGAGACCCAATAGCCAGGGCTACAACATGAACAGAAATGGCGGGCAAGGTACTTGGGTACTGGGCTGCACCCGGGAGCAATGTCAGTGTACTTAGGGACCTGTCAGGAGGCCATTCCCTTGCTAAGCCAGGTAACTGGAGGTAGGTTACAAGTGTCTATCTTCAGCGACAGAATAGACAGGGTAACATAGTAACGCCATCTGGTCCACCGGACATGATTACCCCACCCTCACAATCAGCTTACCATGGCATGGGGGCCGGGTTAACGTGTCTAGAGTCTTGAGTTACCCTGCCTTGCAATACAAAGTCCCTTGGGGAGTTTGCGAAAAATAACCGGAATGTTTGTCACATGAAGCCATGCATAATACTTGAATCTGGAGTTCTGAGGAATGCTATTGGGCGAGCTACACAGCTCTGAAGAAGCTGTAAATTGGAGATATTATTTCTATCATACCCCTGCGGCCCCATCTTAAGGCTCGGGTGTCATGGGCAAATGGTTGTGTAGTTGTGTGCAGTTTAGAAAAGAGGAATCTTTGCAAACCTCCTTGCAACACCATATGCATTGCCGCTGTCTGGTCGACCATAGGGTGCTCGCAGGATATACAAGGGAGCATAGGGTGGAAGGTGGAGTACCACCTCCAGGTTGTTTGGAGTAAAACAGACCCAAGGAGGCGGAGTTAATAGGAGTTAACCATGGGGGTCCAGAAGACAGTAGTGGATAGTGCTGGGATGACTGGCAGAGTTTTACACCCACCAAGCACAAACGGGTCCCCAATACCATAGGCATTGTAAGGGAAGTGCGGGGACACTAAAAGCATGATTCCTACCACAGGTGAGGTAGATCCAAGGTAGTGGTCATGGGTAGCACCCATGGGATGACTCCTGAACCACCACATCTGATGCAAAATACCGGAAGCCCAAGAATCATAAATAGTAGATAGATAAACTGCTTATGGTAGGTTCAGGGGTCATGTAGGGATCAATGCATATGGGAAGGAAGTCACAGATAGGTTAGTTCATGAGCTGTCTTGATGCTTAGCCACTAGCAAGGCAGTAATGCAAAGACATTTTCACTGTCGCGGCCATAAAGGAAATGCGCCCCAGAAACAATAACCGCATAAAGTGAATGCTGACTAGAGTGTGTCGACACTTGTATGCCTGAAGGGTGTGCCAGGAGATGTATCGTACCACCCTTAGCGGAGCAGGATGCACTTGAATAGTTAGAGTAAACTAAGCGCAGAGTTTCTGCCACAAGATAAAACTACTTGAAAGTCTATACATGAACTCTCCTACTCCAACAATCAATCTTCTCAAGACCTTAATTGAGTAAAGTGTCATGGTTAATGATATTAAGTTTTCCAGTTTGCTTTCCTCTTATATCTGTGTGAACTTTTCGCAATATGTTAGAAGTTGTTAGGTACAGTCGCACTCTTGGGATCCATGTTCCTAAGGGTACCACCGTTACCGTGGAACAGGGCTCTTGAGAGTTTTTACTTTTGTTTCTAGTATTTGTTATGCTTTAGGCAGAGACAAGGATTTTATTACTTGGTCTATGATGTGCCTGCTGAAAAGCTGCTACAATAACAGCCAGAGCCAGAATATTTGACATGGTACCATGCGGTGCCTTTTGTATGTTGGTTGCCACTTCACAGCCCGTATGGCTCTATAAGCATAATGAAATATAATAATAATAATAATAATCAGCTACTCCAAGGGTACAAGTATAATGAAGATATTTTTAGTTCAGAACCAATCGAGGCATTAATAGAGCACTGGAGATATAATTATAGGATACAGTTACAACCTGAAACTGGACCGCTATTTGAGCATATTTATCAGTTATTGGAAATGGTACTTAAGATACTCCATAAATACCTCAATGAGGTGCTGAGAACCAGAAAACTGTAATGATCCGGTTCTTCTGTAGCAGGCTCCAACCTGTTTGTACCAAAACCAGATAGTAGCTTACAGTTGGTAACAGATTATTGACAGCTAAACAAAATTACTGCCAAGGGCAAGTATCCTCTTCCCCTAATAAATTTGTTGTGGGATAGAACAAGGAAAGCTATTGTGTTTAGTAAGTTGGACCTGAAGAATGGTTTCCACATTCAGTGGATGGTAGAAGATAAGGGGTGAAAGACTGAACCAACCCAGCATACAGCGGTTATAGCAACCGGAACCTATATGTATACTGATGACCAGCTGGTCAACTGGGAGGAAGGGGCAGGCAAGTAATTCCTTGTCTCATAGGTAGCCTATAGTCTCAGTTCTCCTGTTAACAAGTAAGACCCTAGGTACTTAGGTACTGAGATACATGGTACATAGGCATAGGCAATATCAGTGTACTCAGGGACCTTAGGTAGGTAAATTATCCTACTGGGCAGGTTAACTATAGAGAGGATACAAGTCTAGCTCAGCTGAAGGGGTAGGAAGGGTAACAGGGTAAGGTTATGGTAACATCCAGGTAGGATTACCCTACCATGGGAGGCAAGTTACCCTACCATAGGAGTCGGGTTACCCTGTCAAGGGCCCTGAGTTACCCTACCATGCACCATAAAGTCTCTTATGGACTTTGGAAAAATTGACTAGAATCTCTGCCATGGAAAACTATATCAGATCCCCAAACCCCGGATCATCTGCAATGCTCTTGGTCAAGCTACAAAGCTCCAATCAAGTTGTAACTTGGAGACATTATTCCCGTTATACCTCTCCAGCCCCACCTTGGGTCCCAGACATCATGGGTCAATGGTTGTATAGTTGAGAGCAAGATAGCAAAAGAGCACTTTTGGGGAGGTGCTTATCATACTGTATATGCTTGGGCTGACTGACTAACTCAAAGCTGTTTGCAGGATATATGAGGAGGCATAGGTGAGAAGTTGAAGTACCTACTCTAAGTTGTTCGAAGTGAAATGGACCAGAGCTGAGGGAGATACCGGACTCCAATAATAAGCGTCCCTGGGGTAGTTCCAAGTGGTACCGCAAATGAGTGGGAGGGTTTTATACTATCTAGTCTAAATATACCCCTATGCTGTAAGCACTGCAAGGGAAGTTTGAGGACACTGAATGCATGATTCTTCTCACAAGTGAGGTAGTGTCAGAGGTAGTGGTCAGGGGTAGTACCCAGTGGATCACTACAGCGAACACTCCACCAAAGGAGTCCCCGTAGGCCCTGGACTTTATAGAAGTAAACAGAATGTGTACCCCTAAGTGGCTAATGGGGACTTGTATAGATGAACTATATATGGAAAGGTGTTGGTATATTAGTAGACTCCCAGGTGTCTTGATGGTTGGCCACTAGCAGGGCACCGATGCAAAGAGGTTTTCACTCTGGTAGCTGTACTTGAGACACATCACTGAGACAGAACTGCATAAGTCAGTCATCGACCAGAGTGTCTGGACACATGCACACTTATGGGGATGTAGAAGAAGTGTCAAACAACCCTTACCATGGAAGGATGTACTGGCAAGGTTGAAGTAAACTAAGTGGAGAGTTTTTGGCATAAATTCTGACTACTTAAATGGATACAAGAGCTCCCCTATGCCAATACAATTAACATCTTCTCATGACCTTAATTGAGTGAAGCATTTGGCTTAGTAATATTAAGTTTTACTATTTGCTTTACTCTTATATTGCATGTGGCCTTTTGGCAATAAGTTGAAAGTGTGTTCAGTGCATATCCAATCTTTGGGTCTCTCTCCCTTGGGGTGCCCTCGTTATGGCATATTGTTAAGCCACCTGCTTGATTAACCACTCTTCTGATTCAATGTTTTTTGACCTTCGGCAGTGGTCTTAGATCAATACTGGTAATCTTATTTCAAACAAGTAACCCAGAGTGGAAAGAACAATGGTCTGTAGTGAACCTTTCATCTGTGTAGATCCTGATTGCGACTTGGATGTAAGTTTTGGGCTCCACTCTGACCCATAGAAGCCATTATATTTGGAGCCTCCATCTTTTGGGATGTTTGTGGTATTGGATGGTAGGGTCCAGGATAGTTTATTGCAGTGGCCCCAATTGCATTACCCCATAGATGCATTTAGCTTATACTCACAGACCCACATGCTGCCACTCTCACCTGCTTCTACAATTACAAGCTGGTGTACGATGTAGTTCCTCCGCCTCCAGGTTGAGTACTGTTTAGTGAATTCTGTGATGAATGTGTTGAACTATACAGCATGTAAGAGGTTGCACATTCAGTTGCAGAAGGACAAAAGGAATTGAGGTCTTGGAATGACCAGCAACAGAAGGTCTCCAAGTGGCAGATCATAATAGCAGCAGTGCAAGGGAGGCGGATAGAGTAGTAGGCATCTCTTAAGATATTCCTAGATTAGTTGGTATTGAGAGAAAGGATGATTGCTTCAGAGAAAGCATTCGCAGGAGTGTGTGACATTGCTGCTGCAACCGATATGCTAATAGTAGTCACTACACCCTCTGGCCCTCTTGTCCATAGCAAAGCCAACAATTTTGTGATACAGCCAGCCTACCAGGCATAAGATATGGACTAATGAGCATGGCCGAGCCCCATCAGCATACGAATCCTAAAAAACCTTTAGACAGAAGGCTATTCCTCTACCTTCTCTCTTAACAGAGCAAGCATTGACTCTCTTGCAGTGCCTCTCTCAATTGCAGGAAGTTGGTCAGGTGCTCACTCAATTGGTCACCCTGACAGCAGTTAGGTAAAGAAGTAAGCCTCCCAACCCCAAGGGATTATGGCACCTAACATACCAGATCCAACATCCTGTCATACACCTACTCCTCCAAATCCTGTTATGAGTTAGACACCTATACTTCCACTTGCTGCCCCATAGCCAACCCCTCTCCCCATCCTGATACCTGCCCCTGCTCGGGTCCTTACTGCTGCTCTGGCACTGACCCCTATATCTATACCTAGTCTATAGATAATGCAACTGGGTAGCCTAATAGCTCACTTGCAGATGGGGTCTCACTTGTGTTCGGACACAGTGAATCATCCAACCACGGTTGTGGAGGATTTGAATTTTGAAACACTATTGCTTGAGACCACAATTTTAGTTTAGTGAACCCTATCCTATGGTGTCCCATGGGCACCAGTCAACACCACTGCCCAATTTAAGCCCAGTGTGCCCGCTGGTCTCTGTCCAATATTAGGCAGCAAGTCATATTACAAAACCAATTGTTGTCTCTCCGGCTGCAAGTCTATTAAAAGACGAATGGAGTGGATATACTATCATCTACAGGATGCGCAAAAGGGCCTCAGGACATGATTGTAAGGTATTCAGTTCAAGCTCCAACTCATATAGCATTAGGATAGGAGAACATAGGCAATTAGTCAACATAAGGCAGGTACTACTTACTAAAGGATATATCAAGAGAGTGTAATATAGAATCAAAGAAGTAACTATTCAACCAAGGATGTTAGAAGTACTGTCAGTCAAAGTCTGCAGTTTCTATTATCAAAATCAGGGGTCTTTATGTAACGTCTTCAGGCCAGGCCTTAGTCACATAGCGGTACGATAGGAGCAGATAGCTTCGTGATCAATGCAAAGCAAGCACTGCTTGCTAAAGGAGGCTACAAACAGGGTATAATAGGAGATCAAAGAAGTAACTGTTCAACCAAGTATATTTTAAGAATACTGTCCGTCGAAGTCTGCTGTTTCCATCGCGGGAATCAGTAGTCTTTAAATACAGTATATCGCTTATTTCCAGTATGAGCGATATTGCAAAACAAGGTGTGTATCGACCGATAGCACACAAAACAATTCACGTATCAACCGATACTGTGAAACCAAACATAAAACAATATATGTATCAACCGGTAGCACACGAAACAATACCAGTATCAAACGATACTGTGAAACCAAGCATAAAACAAGGTTTGTATCAAACAATAGCACACGAAACAATACCAGTATCAAACGATACTGTGAAACCAAACATAACATAAAACAACCTAGTACCCGTACCGGTTGCACTCCCAAAATAATATAACTATTTCACCAAATAAAGCAACCTAATGAAATCCTAATAGCCGGTAATTCCGCTCTTCTCCTGAAAGTCCGCTTAGGACCCATTCTCATGGTCATCGCTATCGTGCAACAATCTCATATCGTCATGCAACATCCATTCCACACCTTCCAACCATCTTTCCAAACATTCCTCATATGGCACTCCGCACACAAAGCAACCTGACTCCCAGTAGTGTGGCAGGTCCACAAAATTCCGTACTATCCGGGCCTCCCATTCCTAGGTCTCGACATCCCTTCATCCGCAATACGCGCAGTGATCAATGTAGAATATTTTCCGGTATGAGCTTTCTGGAATGATCTCTTGGTACAGCAGGTATCCCACAATGAGGTCTCGTCCCTTTATGCTGACTTCTGCGTAGGTTGACATTTTCATTTCTTCTGTGTAAGGATAAGTTTGTAAGAGGGTGAAGGTTTTTGGAAGAGGTTAAAGGTTTGGAGGTCAGGTAGTGTGATCTGTTTTCTTCCGCGGTTTAGAGGGATGGTGGGTGGTATTTATGTTTCGGTGGTGACCTTGCTTAGGTGTTGGCCTTGCTTAGATGTCGGCCTCGCTTAGGCCTTCCAGGGAAGGGGGGTGCTGCTTAATTCCGGTTTCTGCCATCTCCCTGCAACCATCATATTTTTCTGTGCTCAGGTAGCACCAGCTACCGAAGCGGAAAACATCTGACACTGATTCTCCCCACATTCGTCCAGTCGATTCTGTTGTTATTTCTAAGCATTTGTTGCAGATGTGTATGAACAGTCGATGTGTAAGGTATCGTCTAGGGATAATATCACGCTTCACCAACAGTCCCATTAGGTGATGGCGAAGTCTTCAAGGCACTTGCTCATAGTGTGACATCGTAAGGCTGTTGGATGTAGTGTTTTATCCTTTCGCTATTGCCAGTACTCCGCCTCGGCCAGCCAGGCTAGGTATGCTGCTTCATCTTCCATTACCTGATTTTCATCTTCGCTGCTTTCGAAATCGCTCTTGAAGTGGGCTCACCAAAATCCGTCCTTTATCCCTTGGTCCATGTCCAGGCGCAGGTGTTGGATTTCTCGTAGGTTTGGGCTGCGCGCCACCGTCAAATGGTTTATCATAGGGGGTAGCTGGTCCTCCGGTTTGTTGTCTTCCCACCCTTGATTCACCAATTCCCTCGCATTTTCCAATCCTTCAAGGGGTTCCCAGCTATTCTCTCTTTCCGGGTACCCCACCCATTCCACTAGGAATTGGTCGCAGTCATACCATCTTCTGTGGTCTCGTATGGTTTCCACTTCCCATTCTGGTTTCTCGTTCACCACGATGGAGGATGGTTTTGCGTGGCTGCTGACAGGGAAGGAGACATCATCGTTAGGGCGATATCTTTTCACGGTGGATGTATGGAATGTTGCTCCTCAGTTTCTGTCCATTCTGCCATCCATTTCTAGCGCGTAATTTTGTGTATGCTCATCGTATCCGATTATCTTGCATGGTCCACGCCAGCGCGGTTGCAATTTCTTGCTACGTCCTGATTCTGTTGCAAATAAACTTCCATATACCAGTAACGGATTACCCTTTCCTATCGGTGTATTCTGTCTACATCTTTTTGCTGCAGTTCTCGTACTTCTAAATCCTGCCACTTTAATCACATTGATTGCCACGTTCCGGATTGCTGGGCGCCTGTTTAATATTTCGTCTACAGCTGGTACTGCGGAGTCCTTGAAGTTCGCTAGGTGAAATAGCAGGTAATTCTTTCCAAAAACAGCTTTATATGGTTGTATGCCGAGAGGTTCTGACCATCCCGCATTCAGGTATGCTGCTGTCTCCTGTATGCCATCAAACCAGTCGTTTTGTCTGGCGTTGACTAGTTTTCACAGAGCTGTCTTCAATTCTTGAATTTTTCTTTCGACCTGTCCATTCGTTTGCTGATGGCCTGGTGCCGCCTTGATATGCTTAATGCTTAACAAACGACATTGTTGTCTCCAAACGTGTGACACGAACCGTGGGTCCACATCACTTACTAGAGATATTGGGTAGCCATGGGGTGTAAATCTTTTGTTACATCGCAGGTCCCAGGTTGTTATTGCTGTTACTCACTGGGTTTTAAGTATGCGCCACGTGAATCCTGAAAACCTATCCCTTACAACCAGGATCGTGGCGTATGCCTCTGAATTATGGAACGGTCTCGCAAAGTCAATGGCTATTGATTCGCAGATTTCCGGCGGCAGGGTAATGGTCGGAGCCTTCCCTTCTGGCAATTTTGTACGCTCCTCATTTACCTGGAATGTGTGGCACTGGCTTATATACGCCCTAAAGTCTTTCCACATTTCAGGCCAAAATAGGTACTCCGTTACATACCGTAAGTTTCGTTCAACACTGTGGTAGCCTTTGTTGTGAACTTAGCAAATGACATATTCTCTTAACGTCGTATTTGTGTATGCGAGGCCTTTCAGGATATACGGGCAGTCTTCCCCGTATCTGGTTTTTGCGTATAGCATTCCATTTGCAAACTGGTAAGAGGACAAATCTCCTGTGGAGTCCATATTCTTATTTACCTTCTTCCAAATTGGTTGTTTCTGGTATGCTGCTACCATGTATGCTCGGGACACTCGGATCATTTCAGTCACTGTTTGTAAGGTGTTGCGTTCGTCTTCTATCTCGCTTCCTCTGGTTGTCCCAGCTAGGTCTTCCTCCTCATTGTCTTCCAAGATATGGTATAGCCTGCGCTGGTATTGTGTTATTGTCGCGGGCATTACTGAGACCATTGTCTCTTTGGTATGGCTTTCTGGCCGTTCCGCTCATCTAATCGGCGGTGGGCTACTAGCTCCCGGCATTTGGAATGCCGGTATAGTCTCAGTCGTAAGGATCTCTATTGGTTCTGGCTCCAGCATTTGGAATGCCAGGGCTTCCGGGTTTAGCAGTGGTGGAATTGTGTAAGACTTGGGCATTGGCTGGGCAAGGGTGGACAGCCCTTCTCCCACACTTATTGGTCTTCCGCCGGTCGTTTGTTGCCATTGCCAGTCATTGATTTCGGGGGACTCCGGAGGGCACGGGTCGATTGCTGTACTTGAGGGGCTCGGTCCTTCACTAAGCGGATAAGGGGTCGATTTTCACAATCATGTAGGATGGTTGTTCGTGAATTTGATCTTGGTTTGATGATATGGGCGATGGTCCACGTCACAGTATGAGTAGTTTAAGGCGCTATGGTGTAGTTCTTCCGAGGCGTACTTCGCAGGGTACACTGGTCACCCCAATCGTTTCCTGTAGTGATTGAGCAGGGGCTTTCGGGGGGTACAGGGGCCTCATTGGGGTACACAGTATAGGAGAAAGGAGGGGAAGTAGGGGAGAACTCATGCGTGAGCTCCATTGTGTTTGATTCTTGCTCGTATACCGTGTTATCCGAGATGTCATCTGATTCCTTCATATAATCATGGACATAGAGTGGGTTCAAGTCTGCTTCTCCCTCATATGTCGGGGAAAGGAGATCAGCTAAATAGTTCCTGCTTCCTGGTACATAGACTATTTTCGCATCGTATTTTTCCCAGGCACTTAGCCATCGCACTTGCTTTGTGCTTGGGTTTTTTGTCATTCGTAGGTGTGTTAAGGGTTGGTGGTCTGTGACTATTGTAAAGAAATTTCCCGTTAGTACATTGGGGAACCGATTAAGCGCTTCCACTATTGCTAAAGCCTCTTTATTGGTGGTCCCATAGTTCATCCGAGCGTTGGTAAACTTTCTGCTATATAATGCGGCCGGTCATACCATCTCATAAGTGGGTCCCTGTTCCACCCACCCTCCAACTCCAAAATCTGAGGCATCCGTTACCAACCAAATTGGTTCCTTGTTTCGTATGTCTATTGGTCGCATGACTTGGTGATCGATGATTCGCTTTCGGACCATATCGAATGTGGTTTGGTGGGTCCTTGTTCATATCAATTCGGCGTCTTCGGTTAGGTCGGTTAGCAGTGCCGTTAACGTAGCATGGTGTGGAAGAAACTTGGCCACACAATTCACTATTCCAAGGAATCGTTGCAGCTCCTTCTTGTTTTTTGGTGTCTCCTATCCTGCAATGGAAGATATTTTCTGTGGGGAGGCATGAATTCCCTCGTTGTCCACTATGTGTCCTAATGCTTCCAGCTTATTCAGAAAACGTACCGGCTTCCTTTTGCTCGCAAAGAATTTGGCTTTTCTGAGCTGACCACATACTTGGTGTATGTGTTCCTCATGCTCCTCTGGTGTGTCTGAAAATATGGGAATATAATCAATATGTACCTATACAAAATGATGTAAATATTCCCTTAGGAGGTCCTCCATTATTCATATAAATGTTGCTGGTGCATTCATGTCTGATGGGAGCATTACTTGGCTCACAAATCCACCGAATGGGGTTTTGAATGAGTTGCACTTAATGCTGTCCTTGTCCCACTGTTTTTGGAAGTATGCCTCGCTTAGGTCCATCTTTCTACTAAATTTCACCCGCCCTATTCTGTTAAGGATCTGCTGTTGATTTACAATCGATGGACTATCCGTGATTGTGTTATAGTTTCTCACTTTCAGGTCCCCTAGGGGGCGGATCCTTTGATCTGACTTTGGTTGTACAAACATAGGTGATTCTCCAGGTACCTCTTGTCATACAATTACTCCACGCCATAATTTCTCGTTTATCCAGTGCTTGAGTTTTTCTTTGTAGGCTTCTGGGATCCAGTAGGTTGGTTAGTTTCCTAGGTCGGTTGTATCTTTTAGCCGAATGTGGTGGCTAATCTTACATACTGGGGGTAGCGTTTCAGGGACCTTGTCCAGCAATACATCCTTGCCTTCTTCCCACAATGTTTTCGAGGTAGTATCTGACACAGCGGCTCGGACTTCCCCACTTGTTGGTTTGTATAGCACATGTAGTTTTTCATTGGGAAATTCCTCTGCTGTATCCACACACCTGATAAGAGCATTATGTCTTTTCAGGACTGGCATTCCAATCAGGGCATCGTACTTTGCCAAGTTTCCTGCCAACATCTCCTGGTTTGTCCATTTCTTTTTCCCACTTCCTACGGTCAGTCCACATTTCTTGCGGCTTGAAGAGCGGGATCCTTTCATAGCCATATTGATGGTTGTTGGTTGGAGTAGAGGCTCCGTAGGGACGCCATGGGTAGAGATAAAGGTGGCACTAATTATGTCATAGCCAATTGTTCCTGTGTCGAATAGTACCTTTGCTGGGTGGCCTTCTATGTGAATCCTTCCTTCAAGAGCGTCACCGGGCCTGATTGCCACCGTTGGTTGCGTTCGCAGTCTTTCCATTTCCACTACGTTAATTTCCACTGCATCATGTTCGGTTGCTTCCATGTGGTTTGTACTAGCCTCTCGCTTAGCGGCCTGTTCTTTTCCTTTTTTGGAATAGCAATCCTTTCCGTAGTGCCCTTTTTCTCTCATTCGAGACATGTGCCTTCCTTGCGTCGTTTCTGCTTCTTGTCTTTCTTGTCCTTTGAATCCTTGCGGTATGCTTTATCCTTTTTCGTATTATCCCACGATGGTGATCCTTTACTGTTCCCTTGCTGCGGTCCGTAGGTTCGCTTAACTCCAGTTTCATATAGGATAGCGTCCTTCCCTTCGGCCTGCTTGACTATCTTTTCAAAGCAATCACCCTCCACCTCCATGGGTTCTACCTCCTGTTGTATTCTGGGATGCATTGCATCATACAATCTTTGTCGCGGCGTATACTGAGACACCGTCCCAGTAGGCAATCGTCCATAATACATTAAGAGATCCATCGCGACCAAGGTTACTTGTTTGGTTTTGCCATTTCGTACTTGCTGGATATCCTTGAACATTTTGTATAGTACTTCCGTGTTTGGCGAGGATTGGAATCTCTCGCTCAAGTATTTTATCAGGGTTGTTCCTCGGATATTTTCCCCACTCTGATAGTGGTTCATCGCTTGGTGGTATACTTCCTCTGCCTTCCTGGTACAGAAGCTTCCAATGCATGCTCTGCTTCCTTTCTTGGTTCTGTCCACTCCGTGTAGGGCCAGGTATTGGGAAGTTGTTATAACCCACCGGTCAAATACTTCAGGTTTTTAGTCGTCTTTTTCTCACGAGAAGGAGGGTGGCAGTAGGAGCTTCATCTTAAGTCATGTTTACCCGGCCCAGCGGATGTTCCTGCAAACATGTTGTGTTCGTATTGTTCGTCACTCCAGGTGTCATCTGACGAGCTTTCTGCAGAATCGCTGGGCGAGTTTTCTGGTGGCTGTTTTGCTGCCAAGTGATCTGATGCTGCTTCTTCGCCTTCTGCCTTCTTGGGTGTCCCGACTGGTATGCTTTCCTTCTTCGGTGGTTGCACTGGTCCTTTCTCTTTGCTGGGGCTGATGGGGAAATAGCCCAGGAAGGCTGGTTGCGGCCTTTGCTAATTCGTCAGTCAATTCACTAAAGGTCAGCTTGGCCAAGTCTCGCGCTAGTTGACATTCTGCTTCGTTGATCGAGAAATCGCTCATTGGCCCTCTTGGTTTCTTGGGTTGCCTTTTCTTGGTAAGGCCTTCTCATGGGACCTGCTTCCCACTACGAGCCTGCAGTGACTCAATTGTGTCGAGTTCGCGGAGCTGAACCATGCGTGGTTCTGCCACTCCCCGATGCTAGCTTCTCTGTTGCACTTTCGTAGCTTGATCAGATCAGGTCCCTGCAGGTATCTTAACCACTTGCCGCGGTTAAAACAATGTAATGAGTTTGGGCCAGGCCCTAGTCATGTAGCGGTACGATAGGAGCAGATGGCTTCGTGATCAACATGAAGTGCGCGCTGCTTGCTAAAGGAGGCTTTGACCGGGGTGTAATAGGAGATGAAAGAAGTAACAGTTCAACCAAGTATATTTTAAGAATACTGTCAGTCGAAGTCTGCTGTTTCCATCGCGGAAATCGGCAGTGTATAAATATAGCATAACACTGATCTCCAGTATTACCGATATTGCAAAACAATGTATGTATCAACCGATAGCACACGAAACAATTCCCGTATCAAACGATACCATGAAACCAAACACAAAACTATATCTGTATCAATCGATAGCACATGAAACAATACAAGTATCAAAGGAGACTGTGAAACCAAACATAAAACAATATGTCTATCAAGCGATAGCAGACGAAACAATACTAGTATGAAACAATACTGTGAAACCAAACATAAAACAATGTGTGTGGCAAGCGCTAGGACACGAAACAATACAAGTATCTAACGATACTGTGAAACCAAACATAAAACAACCTAGTACCCATACCGGTTACACTTTAAATACAACTTATCACTTATAGCCAGTATGAGCAATTTTATAAAATCTTATATCTATTAAGTGATAGCATATAAAACAATACAAGTATCAAATGACACTTTGAAACCAAACACAAAACAATTTGTGTATCAACTGATAGCACACAAAGCAATACGAGTCTATCTATCTATCTATCTATCCATCTACTATCTAATCTATCTATCTAATATGTACTGCGCAGTTTATCTGATCGGCCGCCAAACCTTAATAAGGAAAGGCGATCCGCTTAGATCCAAAAAGGCAATCTGATTAAATCCTCCATACCCTGTGCTCACAGGTGCAGGTAGGGGTACATCTGGTCATCGTTCCAAGACAGGCAGAGCCTCACCTTATATTGTAATCATCTGATTCATTTTCATCATACTTCTCTGCTCTCGGCTCTCTCTACTCTGCTTCATCTTACTTCTCTTTTGCTTCTCCCCACCACCGTTACTATCAAACAATCCCTCCACACACAACCTCTTGGCAGCAATATTCACAGAATTTCTGTCTCATTCTCTGCACCTTTTTCCCACTCAAGATTCTGCTATTATCATCAGGAGATCACCTACAATCTGAGGAAAGATGCGGCGCTGTCCACAATACAGAAAGGATAAACCTACCAACTCTTTTGGTATGGATTGTAAAGACAACATGTGTAAGACTTGACTCCTTTGTCATGTAAGTCACTCTTGACATCCAGTATCCAATTTACCTTCCTCCAAATTGAATACTAATTCATTTGTTACTAGAGCAGGGGAAGAGAAGGAAGAGGAGAGAAATAAGACATAGAGCAATGGAGGGCGTGATAGTGCACAAGGCTCGGGAGATGGAAGTGGTGGAGTGGGTATGTATCTGGTAACTGGTGGAACAAAATTGAGGGCTGAAAATACTTAGCAGTTCATGAAGAGATTAAGCAAAAGTCTTGTACAAAATGTGGGGAGAAAATAACTCTGAGTGAGTTTGATGATAATAGTACTGGCCGTCTTCCGACTTTGTGCAGGCACTGTTATGTGACTTGCTGGATATTATTTTATAAACCATTTCCTATGTGAGAAGATTTCTGATAAGAGTCCAACAATGAATAGGGAGCAAAGCAGTACGAAACAGCACAAATGCAAGAGGCATTGGAGAGAGCTGTGGTGGAAAGGGTAGTGGATCAGCAAGGAGTGCAGCTGCAAGAGTCAGAACCAGACAGCCATAGGACCTACACTCAGGAGGAATTTAGGGGAATTCAACCTCTAGGTATATTAGTCATATTGAAAGCCTGTTTGCTAATAGTGATGAAAGAAACCAGGTGAAGGATTTTTACAGGAAACTCAGCAGTATAGGAACTGTGGGCAGGGGAAGGAGGTGAGGGACTTTGATGAGGTTTGGAGTGGCAGCCTATCCATTACATGTCGGACATGTCTGGTAGGATATACTGGGAAAAGGAGGAACTATATTTGAGAGACTGGGATGAACTTGAGACTAACCTGGATGTGCATAATATAGACAGACACCCAAGTGGCAAGAGGACAAGCTGCTACCACTGGATGTACTCTCCCAAACCCAGTAGTTCCTATTGCAGAAGGACTGGGAGGAGGTGAGTGGAGTGGAGGACTACCAGTACCGTATAGAGAGAGCCCAGTAGTTCCTGTTGTAGAAGGACCAGGATGGAGGATTAGGGAATTGGTATTGGGAGTAGCTTGTATGGAAGGGCTGGTAGTTCCTGTTACAGAAGGACTGGCGCGGAAGATTAGGAATTGGTATTGGGAGTACCTTCTGTGAAGGAGCTGGTAGTTCCTGTTACCGAAGAACCGGGACGGAGAATTAGGGAATTGGTATTGGGAGTACCTGCTATGGAAGAGCTAGTAGTTTCTGTTACAGAAGGACTGGAACAGGAGGTGGGAGAAGAAGCAGCAGCGGTCCAAGCTGAAGAACCTCTGGCAGTTCCGTTTATCGAAGGACCAGAGTGACATGTGGGAGGAGTGAGAGGCATGGTACAGGTGGAGGGAAATCTAGTAGCTGGTCCAGTCTGCACATCGGAACCAACAGAGTTACCACTTCAAGCAAATCCCACGGTGAGTGACAGGTAGGCACGATGGACTACCGATAATGTGGGACAGATGGACCAAAGATGCACAGCCTGAAATATCAATATATCTGTGGTGGGGCAGCAAGTGTGGAAGCGAGGTTTGTAGTCTTTACCTCAGAGTGGTAGTAGCCAACCGGTAGAACATTCTAGAAGAAGCAAATATTGTATCCAAGCCTTGTTTGTATTGTGAGCGGGAACGCCAGTTGGATGATTGTGACCAGCTCATTTGTAACTGGTACGGGTACTAGGTTGTTTTATGCTATGTTTCGTTTCACAGTATCGTGTGACACTGGTATTGTTTCGTGTGCGATCGTTTGATACAGACATTGTTTGACGTTTGGTTTCACAGTATCGGTTGATAAATGAATTGTTTTGGGTGCTAGCGGTCGATACACATCTTGCTTTGCAATACCGCTCATACTGGAGATAAGTGATATGTTGTATTTAAAGACCACTGATTCCCGCGATGGAAACAGCAGACTTCGACAGACAGTATTCTTAAATATACTTGGTTGAACAGTTACTTCTTTGATCTCCTATTACACCCCATTTGAAGCCTCCTTTAGCAAGCAGCTCTCGCTTCGTGTTGATCACGAGGCCATCTGCTCCTATTGTACCGCTGGGTGACTAGGGCCTGGCCCGAACACGTTACATTTTTTTAACCTCAACAAGTGGTTAAGAAACCTGCTGGGACCTGGTCTGATCAACCTACAAAAGGTCTAAAAAGCGAAGCTGGTATCGGGGAGTGGCAGAACCATGGGAAGTTCGGCTCCGCCAAAACGACACGATTGAGTCATTAGAGACTGGAAGTAGGAAGCAAGTCCCACGAGAAGGCCTTACAGAGAAAAGGCAACCTAAGAAATGGATAGGGCCGGGACGTGACTTTTCGATCGACGAAGCAGAACGACAATTAGCGTGAGATTTGGCCAAGCAGACCTTTAGCGAGTCGACTGACGAATTAGCAAAGGCAGCAACCACCCTCCCTGGGCAATTTCCCCCCAGCCCCCGTAAAGGAAAGGGACCGGCGCAACCACCAAAGAAAGACAGCGTACCTATTGGGACACCTGAGAAGGAAGAGAGCGACGAAGAAGGATCAGATCACGCGGTAGTAAGGCAGCCACCAGGCGATAATCCTAGCGATTTTCCAGAAAGCTCCTCTGATGACACTTCGAGTAACGAAGAGTCTGAACACGAAATGTCCATAGGTGAATACGCCGGCCGAGCAGGGCCTAAAATCAAACTTCCACTACCACCATCCTTCTCGGGCAAAAAGGATGACCTAAAGCTTGAATTATTTGACCGGTGGGTCATAACAACTTCGCAATACCTTACCCTAAATGGAGTGGACAAAACCAAGGAAGGAAGAGGAGCATACTACAGAAGCTTCTGTACCGGGAAGGCAGAGGAAGCATACCACCAAGCAATGAACCACTATGAGAGTGGGGAAAAAATCAGAGGAACGACCCTGATAAAGTACTTGAAAGACAGATTCCAATCCTCGCGTAACACAGAGGAACTATACAAAAAAGGTTCAAGGATATCCAGCAAGTACGAAATGGCAAAACAGAAAGAATAACCCGGGTCGCGACGGATCTCTTGATGTATCATGGACGATTGCCTACCGGAGCAGTGTCTCAGTATATGCTGAAACAAAGATTCTATGAAGCAATGCATCCCAGACTATGCTAGGAGGTAGAACCCATGGAGGAGAATGATGATTCCTTTGCGAAGATAGTCAAGCAGGCCAAACGGAAGGATGCTATCCAGTATGAAACAGGAGTTTACCGAACCCATGTGCCACAGCAAAGGAATAGCAAAGGATCATCATCGTGGGACAATACGAAGAAGGATAAACCATATCGCAAGGATTCAAAAGACAAGAAGGACAAGAAACTGACACAACGCGAGGAAGGTACATGTTTCGAATGCGGGAAAAAGGGGCACTACGCAAAGGATTGCTATGCCAAGAAAGGAAAGGGAAAGGCCGCTAAACAAGAGACAAGCACAAATCACATGGAAGCAACTGAATATGACGAAGTGGAAATCAACTCAGTGGAAATGGAGAGCCTGCGAAGACAACCGACGCTGGCAATCAGACCCCGTGACGCTCTTGAAGGAACAATTTACATAAAAGTCCACCCAGCAATGGTACTATTTGACATGGGAACAGTCGGCTGCGACATAATTAGCGCCACGTTTGTCGCTGCCCATGGCATCCCTACGGAAACCCTACCCCCACCTACAACAGTCAATATGGCTATGAAAGGATCCCGCTCCTCAAGCCAGAAGAAATGTGGACTGACCATAGGAATCTGGAAGAAGAAATGGACAAATCAGGAGATGTTGGTAGCGAACTTGGCGAAGTACGATGCCCTGATTGGAATGCCCTTCCTGCAAAGACATAATGCTCTCATCAGGTGTGGGGATACAGCAGTGGAATTCTCCGATGACAGATTATGGGTGCTATGCAAACCAACCAGCAGGGAAATCCGAGCCGCTGTATCAGACGCCACCTCGAAATCATTGTTGGAAGAATATGAGGATGTATTCCTGGACAAGGTCCCTGAAACGCTACCCCCAGTGCATAAGATTAGCCACCACATTCGGCTAAAAGATCCAACTGACCTACGAAACCAACCAACATATTCAATCCCAGAAGCCTACAAGGAAAAACTTATGAACTGGATAAACGAGAAATTACGAAGTGGAATAATTGTATGACAGAAGGTTCCTGCAGCGGCGCCTATGTTTGTACAACCCAAATCAGATGGAAGGATCTGACTGCTGGTGGACCTGAAACTGAGAAATGACAACACGGTCATGGATAGTCCTTCAATTCCAAATCAACTGCAGATCCTTAACCGAATAGGACGAGCACAATTCAGGAGTAAGATCGACCTAAGCGATGCGTACTTCCAAACACGCGTGGACAAGGACAGTGTTAAGTTCAACTCATTCAAGACCCCATTCGGAGGCTTTGTGAGCAAGGTCATGCTCTAAGGAGACATGAATGCACCAGCAACATTTATGCGAATAATGGAGGACCTCCTAAGTGGATATTTACATCACTTTGTATGGGTATACATTGATGGTATCCTCATATTTTCAGACACATCAGAAGAACACGAGAAACACATACGCCAAGTATGTGATCGACTGAGAAAGGCAAAATTCTTTGCAAACAAGAAGAAGTCCGTACTCTTTGCAGATAAGCTGGAAGTATTGGGACACATAGTGGACAATGAGGGAATCCATGCTTCACCACAGAAAATATCATACATTGCAGAAAAGGAAACACCAAAAAACAAGAAGGAATTGCAACGATTCCTAGGAATAGTGAACTATGTGGCCCAATTTCTCCCACACCATGCTACATTGACGGCACCACTAACCGACTTAAGGGGAAATGGCGAATTCGTATGGACAACAACCCACCAGACCGCATTTGAGATGGTCCGGAAACGGATACTCGACCACCAAGTCATGCGACCAATAGACATACGAAACAAGGAACCAATTTGGCTAGTTACGGATGCCTCAGATTTAGGAGTTGGAGCATGGGTGGGACAAGGACCCACTTATGAGACGGCACGACCAGCCGCGCTACACAGCAGAAAGTTCACCAATGCTCAGATGAACTATGGGACCACCGATAAAGAGGCCTTAGCGATAGTGGAAGCGCTTAATCGGTTCCACAATGTACTAATGGGAAATTCCTTCATGATAGTTACAGATCACCAACCCTTAACACACCTGCGAATGGCCAAAAACCCTAGGAGGAAACAGGTGAGATGGCTAAGTGCCTGGGGAAAATATGATGCCAAAGTAGTCTACGCACGAGGAAGCACGAACTATTTAGCTGACGCCCTTTCCCTAATATACGAGGGAGAAGCAGACTTGAATCCACTCTATGTCCACGATCATACAAAAGAATCAGATGACATCTTGGATAACACGGTCTACGCGCAAGAATCAAACACAATGGAGCCCACACAGGAGCTCTCCCCTACTTCCCCTCCTTTCCCTATACTGAGTACCCCAACGAGGCCCCTATACCTCCCGAAAGCCCCTGCTCGATTGTTGCAGGAAACGATTGGGTTGACACGTGTACTATGCGCAGTACACCACCAGAAGAACCCCAACATAGTGCCCTACACTACTCACACTGTTATGTGGATCATTGCCCATATCATCAAACCGAGATCAAATTCACGAACAACCATCCTAGACACCGCGGAGGGTCAACCCCTTACCACCCTAGCGAAGGACCGAGCCCCCCAAGTATAGAAAACGACCCGAGCCCTCCAAAGTCGCCCGAAATCACTGACTAGGAATGGCAACAAACCACCAGCAGAAGACCAGTTAGTGCAGGAAAAGGGCCACCCACCCTTCCCCAGCCAACGCCCAGGTCTTATACAATTCCGCCACTGCTAAACCCAGAGGCCCCGGCTTTCCAGAAGCCAGAGCCAGAGCCAACAGAAAACCTTATAACCGAGACAATAGCGGCAATCCGAATGCCAGGCCCTGATAACCCCACACCGATTAGACGAGCAGAACGGCTAGAAAGTCTTACCAATTAGGCAATAGTCTCAGTAATGCCCACGACCATGACAGAATACCGGCCCGGGCTTTACGATGTCTTAGAAGACAACAAGGAGGATGACCTACCTGAGACAACCAGAGGAAGCGAGACCGAAGACGAACGCGACAGCTTACAGACAGTCAATGAAATGATCGGAACGTTCCGAGCAAACATGGTAGCAGCATACCAGAAAGAACCAATTTGGAAGAAGGTAAATGAGAATATGGACTCCACAGGAGACTTGTCTTCTTACAAGGTTGCAAGCGGAATGCTATATGCAAAAACCAGATACGGGGAAGACTGCCTGTACATCCCGAAAGGCCCCGCATACGGAAACACGACGTTGAGAGAATATGTTATTAGTAAAATTCACAACAAGGGCCACCATAGTGTTGAATGAAACTTACAGGATGCAACGGAGTACCTATTTTGGCCTGAAATGCGGAAAGATTTTAGAGTGTATGTTGCCCAATTCCACACATGCCAGGTGAATAAGGAACCTGCAAAATTGCCAGAGGGAAAGGCGTAGACGATTACCCTGCCCTCAGAAATCTTCGAATCAATAGCCATTGATTTTGCAGGACCATTCCACAAATCATGGGGATAAGAAACAATACTAGTTGAAATGGATAGGTTTTCAGGATTCACGTGGCTTATACCGACAACAAAGCAAATAACAGCAATAGCAACCTGGGAACTGCTGCGCAACAAAGCTTTTACACCCCATAGCTACCCAACATCTCTGGTGAGCGATGCGGACCCAAGGTTTGAGAAACATGAGTGGAAACAACAGTGTCGATCGTTAGGCATTGAACATATCAAGGCGGCACCAGGCCATCATGAAACGAACTAACAGGTCGAAAGAAAAATTCGAGAATTGAAGACCGCTCTCAGAAGCCTAGTCAACGCCAGACAAAACAATTGGTTTGATGCCATACCGGAGACAGCAGCATACCTGAATGCGGGATGGTCTGAGACTCTTGGCATGTCACCATATAAAGCCATTTTCGGAAAGAATTACCCACCACTGCCCCTAGCAAACTTCAAAGACTCCGCAGTACCGGCGGCCGACGAATTACTAAACAGTCACCAAGCAATCCGGAATGCGGCATTCAATGCAATTAAAATGGCACGATTTAGAGGCACGAGAACTGTAGCAAAACAATACAGGCACCATATAACGATAGGGAAGGCCAATTTGTTACTGGTATATGGAAGTTTGTCCGCAACGGAATCAGGACAGAGGAAGAAATTGCAACCACGCTGGCGTGGACCATTTAAGATAATTGGATGCGATGAGCATACAGAAAATTAAATGGTAGAAATGGATGGCAGAATGTACAGAAACCGAGAAGCGACATTTCATGCTTCCACCGTGAAAAAATACCGTCCGAACGATAACGTCTCCTTCCCTGCCAGGAGCCACGCAAAACCACCCCCAATCGTAGTAAACGAGAAACCGGAATGGGAAGTGGAAACTATACGAGACCACAGAAGACGATATGACAATGACCAATTCCTAGTGAAATGGGTGGGGTACCCGGAAAGAGAAAATAGCTGGGAACCGCTGGAGGGATTGGAAAATGCGATGGAAGCAGTTGATCAATTGTGGGAAGACAACAAACTGGATGACGAGCTACCCCCTACGATAAACCATGTGACGGTGGCGTGGAGCCCAACCCTACCAGAAATCCAACACCTGCGCCCTGACACAGAACAAGGAATACAGGACGGATTCTGGTTAGCCCACTTCGAAAGTGATTTCGAAAGTAGCGAAGATGAGAATCGAGTAATGGAAGATAAGGTGGCATACCTAGCCCGGCGGGCCGAGGCGGAGTACTGGCAATAACAAAGGAAAAGAATACTCCATCCAACAGCCTTATGAGGTCAAACTATGAGCAAGTACCTTGGAGACTACGCCATCAGCTAATGGGACTGTTGGTGAACCGTGATATTATCCCTAGACGATACCTTACACACCGACCATTCATGCACATCTGCCACAAATGCTTTGAAATAACAACAGAATCGGCGGGACGAATGTGGGGAGAATCAGTGTAAGATGTTTTCTGCTTTGGTAGTGGGTGCTACCTGAGCACAGAAAAATGTGTTGGTTGCATGGAGGTGGAAGAAATCGAAATTAAGCAACAACCCCCTTCCTATGAAGACCTAAGCCAGGCCAACACCTAAGCGAGGTCACCACCAAAACATAAATACCACCCACCCGCCCCCGAAACCATTGAAGAAAACAGGCCACCCTACCGAACCTCCCAACCTTTAACCCCTTACAAAAGATTCTCCACCATATTACAAACCTACCCATACACGAGAAAGAAAAGACCAAAAAATGTCACACTACGCAGAAGTCAGCATCAAGGGACGAGACCTCATTTTGGGGTACCTACTCTACCGTGAAATCATGCCAGAAGACGCATAGTGGAAGATTTTTTACATCGATCACGGGGAGGATTGCGGACGAATCGATGTCGAGATGCAGGAATGGGAGGACCGAATGGTTTGGAACTTTGTGGACCTGCCACCTTACTGGGAGTCTGGTTGCTTTGTACGCGGAGCGCCATGCGGAGATTGCCTGAAGAGATGGTTGGAAGATACGGAATGGATGTTGCAGGGCGACTTGAGATTGTTGCACGATAGCGATGACGATGAGGATGGGTCCTATCCGGAGAATAGCAGGAGTACCGGCCGTTAAGGGTTCATTGGGATTTCCTTACATTGTTTCGTTTTGGTGAAATTGTTATTTTATTTTGGGAGTGTAACCGGTACGTGTTACCATTGTTTTATGTTTGGTTTCACAGTATCGTTTGATACTTTTATTGTTTCATGTGCTATCGGTTGATACACAGATTGTTTTATGTTTGCTTTCACAGTATCGTTTATTACTTGTATTGTTTCGTGTGCTATCGGTTGATACACACATTGTTTTATGTTTGGTTTTATAGTATCATTTGATACTTGTATTGTTTTGTGTGCTATCGGTTGATGCACAGAATGTTTTATAATATCGCTCATACTGGAGATAAGCGACATGCTGTATTTAAAGACCGCTGATTCCCGCCATGGAAACAGCAGACTTCGACAGACAGTATTCTTAAATATACTTGGTTGAACGGTTACTTCGTTGATCTCCTATTACACCCCGTTCGAAGCCTCCTTTAGCAAGCAGCGCTCGCTTCGTGTTGATCACGAGACCATATGCTCCTATCGTACCGCTGTGTGACTAGGGCCTGGCCCGAACATGGTACACCGTTCGACATGGGAACAAGCGGCTGGACATAATTAGCGCCACCTGTACCTCTACCTATGGCATCCCTACGGAGCCTCTAGCCCAACCAACAACAGTCAATATGACAATGAAAGGATCCTGCTCTTCAAGCTACCAGAAATGTGGACTAACCATAGGAATCGGGAAAAAGAAATAGACTAATCAGGAGATGTTGGCAGGGAACTTGGCAACGTACGATGCTCGGATTGGAATGCCATTCCAGAAAAGACATAACACTCTTATCAGGTGTGGGGATACGGCAGTGGAATTTCCCGTCAACAAACCACGTGTGCTGTGCAAACCAACAAGCGGGGAATTCCGTGCCGCTGTGTCAGACACCAACACAACAAGTTTGTTGGAAGAATACAATGATCTATTTCTCGACAAGGTTCCTGAAACGCTACCCCCTGTCCGAAACATTAGCCAACACGTTCGGCTAAACGATTCAACTAACCTACGAAACCAACCAACATACTTGACCCCAGAAGCCTGCAAGGAAAAACTCATGAACTGGATAAACGAGCAATTACGAAGCAGAGCAATTGTACGACAGGAGGTTCCCGGAGTGGCACATATATTTGTACAACCCAAATCAGATGGAAGGATCTGTCCCCTGGTGGACCTGAAAGTAAGGAATGATAAGACAATCATGAATGGTTTATCGATTCCAAACCAATAGCAGATCCTTAACCAAATAGGGGGAGCGAAATTCAGGAGTAAGATCGACCTAAGCGATGCATATTTCCCAACACCAAGGGATAAGGACAATGTTAAGTTCAACCCATTCAAAACCCCATGGGTGGGATTTGTGAGCAAAGTAATGCTACAAGCAGACATGAATGCACTAGCAACATTTATGCGGATAATGGAGGACCTTCTAAGCGAATATTTACATCATTTAGTATGGGTATACATTGATGATATTCTTATATTTTCAGACACATCAGAGGAACACGAACAACACATATGCCAAGTATGTGATCGACTCAGAAAAGCAAAATTCTACGCGAACAAAGGGAAGTCAGTACTTTTTGCGGATAAACCAGAAGTATTAGGATACATAGTGGACAGCGAGGGGATCCATGCCTCCCCACAGAAAATATCATCTCTTGCAGAATGGGAAACACCAGAAAGCCAGAAGGAATTGCCGCGATTCCTGGCAACAGTGAATTATGTGACCCAGTTTCTCCCATACCAGGGTACGTTGATGGCACCCCCAACGGACTTAACAGGAAACGCCGAATTCGTATGGCCAACGACCCACTAGACCGCATTTCTTATGGTACGAAAGCGAATTATCGATGGCCAAGTCATGCGACCAATAGACATGAGGAGCGTGGAACCAATTTGGTTAGTTACAGATGCCTCAGGTTTAGGAGTTGGAGCATGGGTGGAACAGGGACCCACTTATGGGACGGCATGACCAGCCGCGTTACATAGCAGAGAGTTCACCAATGCTCCAATAAACTATGGGACCACTGATAAGGAGGCCTTAGGAGTAGTGGAAGCGCTTAATCGGTTCCACAATGTACGAATGGGAAACTCCTTCACAATAGTCACAGATCACCAACCCTTAACAGATCTGCGAACGGCAAAGAACCCAAGCAGTAAGCAGGTGAGATGGCCAAGTGCCTTGGGAAAACACGACACAAAAATAGTCTATGCACCACGAAGCATGAACTATTTAGCTGATACCCTTTCCCAGGTATACGAGGGAGAATCAGACTTGAATCCTCACGGTGTCCATGATTACGCGAAGGAATTGGATGACATCTCGGACAGCACGGCCTACGAGCAAGAATCAAATATAAGGGAGGCCACGCATGAGTTTTCCCCTACTTCGCCTCCTGTCGCACATACTGAGTACCCCAACGAGACCCCTGTACCTCCCGAAAGGCCCTGCCCAATCACTGCAGGAAACGATTGGGGTGACTAGTGTACCTTGCGAAGTACACCACGAGAAGAACTCCAACATAGTATGTTACACTACTCACACTGTTACGTGGACCATTGCCCACATCATCAAACCGCGATCAAATTCACGAACAACCACCCTAGACGACGGGGAAGGTCGACCCCTTACCCGTTTGGAGAAGGACCAAGCCCCCCAAGTACAGAAATCGACACGAGCCCTCCCCCGTCCCCCGAAGTTAATGACAGGCAATGGCAACAACCAAATGGCGGAAAATCAACAAGTGCGGGAGAAGGACCGTCCACCCTTGCCCAGCCGACCCCCAGATCTTATGGAATTCCGGCACTTCTAAACGCAGAAGCCCCCGTATTCCAAATGCCGGAGCCAGAACCAATAGAAAACCTTACGACCAGGACAATAGCCGCTTTCCGAATGCCGGGACCTGATAGCCCACCCGCCATCAGATGAGCAGAATGGCTAGAAAGCCATACTAATGAGACGATAGTCTCAGTAATGCCCCCAACAAGGACAGAATCTCGGCGCGGGCTTTACGATGTCTTAGAAGACAACGAGGAGGGAGACTTACCTGAGACAACCAGAGGAAGCGAGATAGAAGACAAACGCGACACTCTACAACCTGTCAAGGAAAGGTTCAGAACGTTTCGAGTACACATGGTAGCAGCATACCGGAAAGAACCAATTTGGAAGAAGGTAAATGACAAGATGCACTCCGCAGGAGACTTGTCTTTGTACAAGGTTGCAAACAGAATGCTATATGCAAAAACCTGATGCGGGGGAGACTGCCTGTATGTCCCGAAAGGCCCTGTATAGGGAAATACGACCTTAAGAGAATATGTCATTATCGAAATTTACAACAAAGGCCAACACAGAGTTGAACGAAACTTACGCTACGCAATGGAGTACCTATTTTGGCCTGAAATGCGGAAGGACTTTAGAGCGTATATGACCAAGTGCCACACATGCCAGGTAAATAAGGAGCCTACAAAATTGCCAGAAGGGAAGGCTCAGACAATTACCCTGCCGTCGGAAATCTTCGAATCAATAGTCATTGACTTTGCGGGACCGTTCCACAATTTATGGGGATACGACACAATCCTAGTTCCGATGGATAGGTTTTCAGGATCCCCATGGCTTATGCCTACAACAAAGCAAGTAACAGCAATAACAACCTGGGAACTTGTACGCAACAAAATATTTACACCCCATGGCTGCCCAAGATCTCTAGTAAGCGATGCGGGCCCAAGATTTGGGTCACATGTGTGGAGACAACAGTGTCGCTCGTTAGGCGTGGAGTATATCAAGGCTGCACCAGGCCATCATGAAAGGAATCGACAGGTCGAAAGAAAAATTTGAGAATTGAAGACAGCTCTCCCGAACCTAGTCGACGCCAGACAGAACAATTGGTTTGATAGCACACCAGAGACAGCAGCGTACCTGAATGCAGGATGGTCAGAAACTCTCGCTATGCCACCATATAAGGCCATTTTTAGAAAGCATTACCCACTATGGCCCCTAGCAAACTTCAAAAACTCCGCAGTACCGGTTGCCAACAAATTACTAAACAGTCACCAAGCAATCCGGAATGCAGGATTCAATGCCATTAAAATGACCCGATTTAGAAGCATGAGAATGGCAGCAAAACAACGCAGACACTATACACTGATAGGAAAGGGCAATGTGTTACTAGTATATGGAAGCTTATTCGCAACAGAGTCGGGACGCAGCAAGAAATTGCAACCCCGCTGGCGGGGACCATTCAAGATAATCGGATATGATCAGCATACACAAAATTACACTGTTGAAATGGATGGCCAAATGCATAGAAACTGAGAAGCAACATTCCATGCATCCACAGTGAAAAGGTACCGTCGTAACGATGATATCTCCTTGCCTGCCAGGAGCCATGCAAAACCACCCCCGATCGTGGTAAACGAGAAACCGGAATGGGAAGTGGAAACCATACGAGACCACAGAGGACGATATGACCATGACCAATTCATAGTGAACTGGGTGGGGTACCCGGAAACAGAAAATAGCAGGGAACGCCTTGCGGGATTGGAAAATACGATGGAAGCGGTTAATCAATAGTGGGAAGACAACAAACCGGAGGACGAGCTACCTTTTACGATAAACCATGTGACGGTGGCATAGAGCCCAACCCTACCAGAATTCCAACACCTGCGCCCGGACCTGGAACAAGGGATACAAGACCGATTTTGGTCAGCCCACTGCGAGGGCGATTTCGAAAGTAGCGAAGATGAAAATCGGGAAATGGAAGATGAAGCAGCATACCTAGCCCGGCTGGGCGAGGCAGAATACTGGCAATAGCGAAAGGGAAAAATACTCCATCCAACAGTCTTACGATGTCAAATTATGAGCAAGTGCCTTGAAGACTGCGCCATCAGCTAATGGGACTGTTGGTGAACCCTGATATTATCCCTAGACGATACCTTACAGACTGACTATTCATACACATCTACAACAAATGCTTAGAAATAACTATGGAATCGACTGGACGAATGTGAGGAGCATCAGTGTCAGATGTTTTCCGCTTCGGTAGCAGGTGCCACCTGAGCACAGAATAATGCAAGGCTTGCATGGAAAAGGAACAAACCGAAATTAAGCAGCACCCCCTTTTCCCTAAAAGACCTAAGCAAGGCGGACACCGAAGCGAGGCCAACACCTAAGCGAGGTCACCACCGAAACATAAATACCGTCCACCAGCCCTCTAAAGCACCGAACAAAACAGATCACACTACCAGACCTCCAAACCTTTAACCTCTTACAAAACCTTCAACCCATTACAAACTTATCCTTGCACGAAAAGAAAGAAAAATGTGAACCTACGCAGAAGTCAGGATAAAGGGACGAGACCTCATTTTGGGGTACCTGCTGTACCGTGAGATCATTCCCAGAAAGCACATACTGGAAAATATTTTACATGTCTCACTGCGAGGATTGCGGACCAATCGATGTCGCGACGGAGGAATGGGAGGACTGGATAGTACGGAATTTTGTGGACCTGCCACACTACTGGGAGTCAGGTTGCTTTGTGTGAGGAGCACCATGTGGGGAGTGTTTGGAAAGATGGTTGGAAGGTGCGGAATGGATGTTGCAGGACGACATGAGATTGTTGCATCATAGCGATAACCATGAGAATGGGTCCTAAGCGGACTTTCAGGAGAATGGTGGAATTACCGTCTATTAGGATTTCATTAGGTTGTTTTATTTGCGGAAATTGTTATTTTATTTTGGGAGTGTAGCCAGTACGGGTACTAGGTTGTTTTCTGTTATGTTTGGTTTCACAGTATTGTTTGATACTTGTATTGTTTCGTGTGCTATCGCTTGATACAGAAGTTGTTTTATGTTTGGTTTCACAGTATCATTTGATACTTGTATTGTTTCGTGTGCTACCAGTTGACCCGCATATTGTTTTATGTTTCGTTTCACAATATCGGTTCATACGTGAATTGTTTCGTGTGCCGTCGGTCGATACGCACCTTGTTTTGCAATATCGCTCACACGGGAGATAAGTGATATGCTGTATTTGAAGACCGCTAATTCCCGCGATGGAAACAGCAGACTTCGACGGACAGTGTTCTTAAAATATACTTGGTTGAACGGTTACTTCTTTGATCTCCTATTACACCCCGTTCGAAGCCTCCTTTAGCAAGCAGCACTAGCTTCGTGTTGAACACGAAGCCATCTGCTGCTATCGTACCGCTACGTGACCAGGGTCTTGCCCGCACACGTTACACCATTGGGGGAGGCTGGAATACCAATTGTCGGGAGTGCATGGTAAGCTCAATTCTGAAATTCATTTAGTCCAAATTAATGGTTACAAAATACTAAGAACTGGATTCCACAAAACAGATAGGACTAGAGCTGTTATGCGGTAGGGAGGAGATTGCAGCTGGTGAGTGGGCACTAGCGGTACTAAAACCTATCCAGGAGAGGCAGGTATGCCAAGAGGGTTATGAAACAGCTTATAGTGCGGTTGGACCAAGAATAGGGCAGAGAGGGACAGGGGAAGAAGGTACAATGATCACTCTGGACTATGCAAACAGTTTGCTGACAACATGATAGGGGGAACTCTTTGGATATCAGATTTGTGAGTGGTATTACCAGGAGAAAAAAGAGGAGGAGTTGGATCAGAATAGGAGAGGAAACCTACTGTGGCCCTGCAGGAGTTGTCTGGTAAGTTGTCTATAAGATTTCCGGAGTAGAGTATTGGTACAGGTCGGGATACTAAGAAGAGATATTCGAAATATAGGCAGAATGCGGGGGACAAAGAGTATCAATCTGGAGGGCGAACTCCCTCGAAAATCCCGTAGTTCCTATTAGCAAAGGACGGGTATGGGTTCCTGCAGTTCTGCAATGTCCAGAGACAAATAGTTAATAGCTGGTAGTTCCGTTTATCGAAGGACTAGGAAGACAACCAAGAGAAGTCATAAGTGCCGCACAGGAGGTGGGAGATCTGGTAGCCACTCCAGCTGGGAGTGATTGACCAGCAGGGTTGCCAGCGGGAATGAATCTTGCGTTTGTTGACCAGAGTGCAAAGCGGACTGCACATGGTCTGCGGAATACGGACCAGAGGTGTACTGCCTGCCAAGCTCTGGACTAGATTTTGCAGTTGTCCGCCAACCAACCACGAGGAAGGGAGGCAAGCTTTCGAATCCGGGTGTAAGAAAGGCAAGGTGCCGATAGAAGCGATGCGTCAATTGCCCGCGCCCCTCAATGGCTTGGTGACTGGGCTCAGTGCGTGATCAAGGTCGTTCTGGAAGGGGCTGGGTAGATGGAACTCGCTTTTTGCCTTCACCAGCATCATGTGCAACATGGACAACTGGATAGATGACATTGGTGGTAACTTCCAACTCTTCCAGGTGCATGGTGTAGCATATCACAGGCAGGGGACACTGGCACCTAGTAGGGATCTGGAAGCCAACTTTTCCCTGATGTATTTGTATGATCCTGCATTCGCAGCACGGTTGAGAGCTGGCCCGGCACAGGAATTGGACCCTGAACTCATCCGCTCCCTGACCATGATGCTATAGGAGTCCAATCCCTTGATTCAGTATTATCTCCTGGCAAATGAGCGGTTTGCAGTACTCATGCAGTCGCAGGACAACTTTGACATCCTCCTGAATCCGCAACTCCATCTGATTGTAGAGAGAGGCACCGATCCGAGGCGTGAGAACCTTCGGACAGCAGATGAAGTCGCACTGATTCTGACCGAGGGGTGTGAAAGCCGAGACTTCAGGGACATTGGCCTGGCAAAGAGGGTGAATAGGGAGGATGAGCCCAACTCATGGTCACTCATTAACCCCCATCATCGCTCTTACCTTCCCCTCCACTATGTTCTCATTTTCCCTTATGAAGAACCTGGCTGGCATTGGGGAAAAGCACACAGCAATGCACAGGGTGTTTGCCAGGATAAGAGCCTCCACCAGAGGGCTTTCTACAAGTACCGGCTGCATACCAGGCTTGAGGAGCTGGCCACCCTCTTCCAGGCGCAGACACTCTTCCAGCAGTTTGTTGTAGATGCCGGGGCTCTCTACGATCAGAACAAACTTGCTTGGCTACGTTCCCCGCAGAAGCAAGTCCGTACAGACCTCTGCAATGGTCTTACGGATGTCCTGGAAGCTGGGGATGTCGATCTGGTGCAGGTGGGAAGAAAGGTGATTCTACCATCCAGCTATGTGGGAGGGGATAGGTTCATGCAACAGCTGTACCAGGACAGCATAGTGATTGTTCGCCGCTTTCGCAAGCCATCGCTATTCATAACCCGCACTGCGAACCCCAAGTGGGTTGAGATTGAATGTGCGCTGCTACCACTACAAACTGCAGCTTATCGACCAGATCTTTTGCCTCATGTGTTCAATCTCAAGGTACGAGAACTTGTGGAACAGATCTGGCATGAGGAAATCTTTGGTCCTTGGCTGGGTTGGGTCTGGATGATCGAGTAACAAAAGAGAGGGCTCCCACGCTTGCACCTCATTGTGTGCCTCAAGACAGACTACCAGTTCCTTACGTCGGACAACAGCGATCGCTGCATCACCGCAGAACTTCCCTGGAGTGCTGATCTGATAAGTCAGGATGTGAGAAGTATTATCCAGTCAATGATGGTGCACTCTCACTGTGTGGGAGAAAAGGGGCAGGCAGCCTGCATCAAGGGCCTTGGTCCACTTTCCAATCAGCCCTGCCATAAGGGCTATTCGCGTCCCTTTTAGGAGAAGACTGTTATAACTGCCGATGGCCATCCCACCTAGCGGAGGAGGGATACAGGGCAGTCCTTCACTGTGGCAGTCCAGAGGAGGGGTGGCACTGTTACAGCTGTCAGAGGCAACCGGAGGGTAGTACTCTACAGTCCGTACCTGTCACTCCGCTACAAGGTACACATCAATGTGGAGGTGTGTGGGTCAGTCAAAGCTGCCAAGTATATCCATAAGTACATTTACAAGTGCGGGGATCGCACCACTGCTATTCGGGAGACCGAAAATGACAAGATCAATCGGTATTTCCATGGATGCTATATCAGTCCGACAGAGGCGGAGGGGCAGCTGATTGAATTTAAGACACGCGAAGAGCAGCCAGCGGTGCAGGAACGCGCACTGCATCTTCCCGGCCACCAGCCAGACTACTTTCCAGAGGGGGCAGATACAGGTATTATACGCCAGAATCTGGATACCAAGCTCATGGCCCTCCAGGCATACTTCAAATACAATGTCGAGAATGTAGATGGAAGAGAGAAATTGTACCAGGAAGGCCCAGAACACTACATCTACACACGGACATGAGGATGGAAGCCCAGGAGTCAGCGGTTCGTGATAGGTCGCATGTATTCTGCCAACCCTCTCATGGGAAAACGCTACTACCTGCGCCTTCTGCTGACCATAGTATATAGTGCTACAAGCTTTGAGCACCTGCAGACGGTAGAAGGTGTAATACATCGGACCTTCAAGGGTACCTACAGGGCTCTGCGACTCTTGGAGGATGATGGTGAGTGGATATCACATTTCCGCGATGGGCGGGAACACATGATAGGCAGGGCATTGCGGCATCTATTCGCACTTGCTCTGCAATACACTAGTATTACGGACCCACACAGGACCTGGGAGGAGTTTTGGGAGAGTTTCTGCGATGACCTACAACAGCTGCTCGTGACAGTTAGGGTGATCGTAGTGGCTGGTGAGGAGAGTATGGGGGTAGGCCTAAAACTCGACTATGGACTCTGCCATATTCAGGAACTGCTTACTGAATATAGTAAGCACCTGGTCCATTTTGTCCTGCCAGAGCCGGTATTGGACTAGAGGGATGCAGAGCGGAATGAATGCAGGAATGCAATGCTTGGGGAGGAGATGGATTCCATCATTGAGCGGGAGAGGGAGGCGTTCACCGCCATGCACCAGCAGTTGAACGAGGACCAGGTTAACATCTTTGATGCCGTTGTAGCTGCAGTGGAGAGCCATGAGCAGAACGCTCAGCAACAGCGCCATCACCAGCCCAGCGCCTTCTTCCTACAAGGGCCTGCTGGGACTGGCAAGACCTTTCTCTACAACTATCTGTGCAGCTACCTCCGATCCCCAGGTATGATAGTCCTATGCGTTGCTTCCTCTGGGGTGGTGGCACAGTGACTGCCAGGGGGTCAGACGGCTTGTTCAAGATTCCCGATTCCTCTATCGAATAACCTTAGTGCTGTATGCAACATCAGGCACGAATCGCACCTCGCAGAGTTGATTTGTCGCATCTCACTCATCATCTGGGATGAGGTTTCCATGCAGTACAAGGCATGCTTCGAGGCAGTCAATCGGACCTTGAATGATTTGTGCAACATAGGTGAACAGGGAGTGTTTGGTGGGATTCCTGCGGTACTTGGAGGTGACTTTGCCCAGATCGTACCTGTCATCTGCCGCGGCACCAGGCATATGACTGTGCAAGCCTGTATTCAGCTCGGCTCAATCTGGTGCTATTGGTGAGTCCTCAAACTCAGGACCAGCATGAGAGTCACCAACAGTGATGCCACTCAGGCCTTTCTCCCCTTTCTCAATGAACTGGTTACCAATTCCGCTCTGCGGGGGCAGCTTCAACTTCCCGCATAGATCCGCCGCATCTTAACAGTCGATCAGCTCTGTGATTGATTGTATCCATAGCACCTGTTGGATGAGGGCGTCAATATAGACCATGCTCTTATTGGTCGCGCTATCCTGCCCTTCCACAATGAGACAGTGTCCAATTTCACCGAGGTGCTGTTGGAGAGAATGCTGGCTGCAGAGAAACGGCATAATGCTGCCAACCTAGTTGAGGTTACAGAGCATGAACTTGCTGCTGAGCCCTTCGCGGCAGAATATTTGCGGAGTATCAACCTGCCATTTATTCCGCCATCCTGTCTGTGACTCAAGATTGGCACTGCAGTTATGCTGCTGCGTATTCTGACTCCCAGAGAGGGCTTGTGCAATGGTACCCAGATGCGCATTGTGGGGCCTACCCGCAACAGCCTGCAGGTCGCGATTCTGGGTGGAAAGTGCAATGGCAAGATCTGCCTTCTCCCGCAGATCAAGCTTACCACCACAGATGAGGACCTGCCATTCATCCTGCAGCATACCGAGTTTCCGGTCCGTCTATGCTTTGCCATAACTGTTAACAAGTCACAGGGCCAGTCCTTGCAGCACATTGGTGTTGATCCCCGCACCCCTGCCTTCAGTCATGGGCAGCTCTATGTAGCTTTATCACGAGTCACATCACTGGACGGACTCACCCTCCTACCCCCTGAGTTAGCCCCTGCCCATATGGATAATATAGTTTTTCCGGAGGTGCTTCTCTAATCCCTCTTGGGTAGGTTGCCCCTGGTTCACTCCTTATCTTCCCTTGACTGCAAACTTTAAAACTGATATCAATTTCTGCTACTTAGTCCAATACAGATACAACTCTCACTGAAACTCCTTCCACCACTTCCAATCAGAGCTCTGTTCTTCTTTCTGCCCGGACATTGTAAGTTTCAATTGACAATTCTTATATATTTGAACTATTCTAATATTATGTTATTCATTTTATCAGCCTGCTTGTGATAAGCAATAAAGATTGCAGTAAGTCTCTATTCAAGATTTAAAGCTCCCCTAATCTTCTTTTCCCACTAACAACCTATTGGTTACTGGGGTCCCCTGTGGACTGTCTGTATGTAGTTCCTGTTCTTCTTCTTTCTTCTCTCTCTCCTGCCACTTATTAATAAAATATAATTCTTATATGTATTCTCTATTCCTCTAAGCTGCAATTATTTCTGCCTCTGCCAGCTACTTTAATATGGTTTGATAATTACAATTGCCCATGTAAAAGGCAAATACACTATCTATAGATACTGTAACATGTAATATATTGATCTTCTACCGTATAATACTTCTAACCCTGCTGCCAAGTCTTCTCTTTGTAATAGCATCTATATTCATCTACTTCAACATCTTCAGTTGAATAAACTGGATATTAGAGCGCAGGTTGAGGGGACCACTATCTTTCTTCTAATATGTACTATGCGGTTTATCCAACCATCTAATCTTATTAGTAGAGCAGTGCTGCAATCGGATTTGCAAACCAGTAGCAGAAAACAAACATGCCATACCACAACCAGCCCACATACCACCTAAACTCTACCATACCTTGCTTTAATTCTCTATTTCTAAAATATAATACCAGAAATAGATACAAGTTGAGCATAGATCGAGAGGCCACTAGTCTAATATGTACTGCGCAGTCCAATCTTAGCAAATGAGATAGCCTATTTCTTATCAGATTGTATGATCTTATCTGATCCAAAAAGATGATCTGATTAGATCTTCCACCTCCTGTGCTCACACGTGCAGGCAGGGGTACATCTGATCCACCTCCCGCGAGAGGTAGATGCTCATTTTATATGGTAATTACAAGATTCACTTTCATTATACCTCTCTCCCTTCTCTTTTTACTTTGTTTCCTCTTCCTCCCCCGCTACTCCTTCCCACTACAGTTACCACCACATGATCCCTTACTGCACAACCTTCTGATAGCAATATTCTTGCAATTTCTTTTCAGTTCCCTACACCTTTTTTCCTCTCACGATCCTGCTATTATCACCCTGAGATCACATCCAATCAGACCAGAAGTCTAGCGCTGTCCGTGATACAGAAAAGATAAACCTAACAACTCTTTTGACGGAAATCATCAATGCAACTTGCATAAGTCACGCTGTACTTGTCTGGTAAGTAACTCTACACATCTACTATCCAATTCACCTTTCATCAAGTCATATGCTGATTGATTATTTGCTAGAGCAGGAGAGGAAAAGGAAGAAGAAAGGAATAAGCCACTAAGCAAAAGACAGTATGACAGTATATCAGGCCCCAGAGATAGAAGTGATTGAAGTGGGTATGTATCTGATAACTGGGGGAATAAAATTGAATACTAAAAATGCTTAGAGGTCTATGAAGAGATTTATCAAAAGTCCTGCACAAAATATGTGGAGGAAAAGACTCTGCGTGAGTTTGATAATGATAGTATGGGGTGCTTTAATACCTTATGCAGGAACTGTTATGTGAGTTGCAGGATATTATTTTATGAACAATTCCCTATGTGAGAAGATTTCTGACAAGAGTCAAACCAGAAACAGGAAGCAGAGCAGTTAGAACCAGGACAAATGGAAAGGGCATTGGAGGGGGGGGTCAAGAAGAGGATAGGTGGTCAGCAAGTAGCACAGCTGCAAGTATCTAGACAAGGCAGCCATATGACCTACACCCAGGAGGAAGTAAGGAGAATTCAAATTCTAGGTGTGTTAGTCATGCTGAAAGCCTATATGCCAATACTGAGGGAAGAAACCTGGTGGGGAACCTTTACAGGAAACTCAGAGGTGTAAGAAATACAGGCAGGTGAAGAGGGTAGAGGGCATTGATCCGAATGGGAGGGGCGAACTATATATCACATGCTGGACATCTCAGGTAAGTTACACCACCAAAAAAAAGAACTATATTTAAGAGACCTAGATGCACTTGAGACCAATCTGGATGTGTATAATACAGATAGCTACTCGAGTAGCAAGAGGACGAGCAGCCGCTACCAGCCCTACTTTACCGAACTCAGTAGTTCCTACTACAGCAGATGCGGGAGGAGGAGAGCAGAGTGGGGTGCTCCCGGTATCATATAAGGAGAGCCTGGAAGTTCCTGTTACTGAAGAACCAGGATGGGGGGTTAGAGAAGAAGTACTAAGAGTAACTCCTGTGGAAGAACCGGTAGTTCCTGTTATGGAAGGACTGGAATAGGAGGTGCAAGAAGCAGTAGCAGCAGTACCGGTTAGAGATCCTCTGGTAGTTCTATTGACTGAAGGACTAGAGCGGTAGGTAGGAGGAGTGAGAAGTATAGCTCAGGTGGAGGAAAATCAGGTATCTGGTCCACTCTACACATAGAAACCAGCAGAGTTATGACTTCAAGGAAATTCAACCTTTAGTGACAAGCAAGCATGATGGACTGCCAGTGATGTGGAGCAGATAGACTAAAAGTGCACCCCCTCAAATATCAATCAATCTGAGGTGGGGCAGCAAGTGCAAAATCAAGGTTTGTACACTTTAGCTCAGAGTGGTAGTAGTCAACTAATAGGACATCGTAGAAGGATCAAACATACCATGCAAGGTTGGTTTGTATTGTGAGCGGGAATGCCGGTTGGATAATTTTGACCAGGCTATAGGGGGAGGCTAGAATGTCAATTGTCAGAAGTGCATAGTAAGCGCAATTTAATAATTTGTTAAGACCACATTAGTTGATGAAAAATACTAAGAGGTGCATTCTACAAAATGGCCGGGACTAGAGGTGGTAAATAGAGGAGAAAGCACTACTGTTTATGAGGAGGTACCAGGAGTACCAGGAGTTGTTGAGGAAGGGCTAGGGTACCAGCTGAGTTTTGAAAGTGTTAATAAAGAGGTGGGAGCAGTAATGGATAGCAAAATAAGGAGGGAGAAAGAAGGTAGGGTCATTACCCATAGTTTTACAAACTCTTTGCTGACCATACCTTGTGGGAAATCTTTGGAAACCGGATTTGTGAGGACTGTCACCGGGAGAAAGAAAAGGACAAGTATGATCAGTATGAGGGAGAAAACATGCCATTGGTCAGTAGGAGATGTCTGGTAAGTTGTTCATAATCTTTCCAGACCCCAACAATAATACAGGGTGGAATACGGGAAAAATATTTGAAATACAGGCCGAACGCTGACTACGAAGATCACCAATCATGAGTGCAAATCCACAGGAAAACCCAAGAGTTCCCATTATAAGGGCACAGGTGTGGGTTCCTTCAGGTCTGTGAGCTGGAGAGGCAAATGGTTTACAGCTGGTAGTTCCGTTTATGGAAGGACCAGCAAGGCAACCAGAAGGAGTTACAAATGTGGCACTGGAGGTAGGAGATCAGGCAATCGCTCCTGCGGGAGGTGATAGACCAACAGGGTTACCAGTATATGTGAATCTTGCATTTGTTGATCAGAGTGCCAGGTGGACCACACATGATGTGGGGAATATGGACCGGAGGTGTACTGCCTGCCAAGAACTGCACTGGACTTCAGAGTTGTCAGCCAACCAACCACGAGGAAGGGATACACACTTCGAATCCCACTACAAGATAGGCAAGGTGCAGATATAAGCGATGCGACAATTGCCTAAGCCCCTCTATGGCCTGACGAGTAGAGTCGATGCTCAATCCAGGTTATTCCAGAAGGGGCTGCACAGATGGAACTTCCTGTTTGCCTTCACCAGCATTATGTTCAACATAGACAACCAGATGGGTGAGATCCGTGGTACATTTCAACTCTTCCAGGTGCACAGTACAGTCTATCACAGGCAGGGGCCACTGGCACCAGGTAGGGATCTGAATGCCAACTTTTCCCAGATATATCTGTATGATCCTGCATTCGCAGAGCAGTTGAGATCTGGCCTTGCACTGGAATTGGACCCCAAACTCATCCACCCCTTGACTTTGATACTGCAGGAGTCTCACCGCTTGATACAACATTACCTCGTAGCCAGTGAGTCGTTTGCAGCACTCGTGCATTCAAAGGACAACTTTTGCATCCTCCTCAATTTACAACTCCTTCTGCTTGTACCGGGAGGAGCCAATCCAAGGCATGAGAACCTACCGCTGGTGGATGAAGTTGCTATGATTGCACCTTCGGAGTATGAAAGCCGAGGCTTGAGAGACATTGTCCTAGCAGGGAGGATGAATGTAGAGGATGAGCCCAACTCATGGTCACTCATCAACCCCAATCATTTCTCCTACCTTCACCTCTACTATGTTCTCCTCTTCCCTTATGGGGAATCAGGCTGGTATTGGGGAAGGGTAGTCAGCAATGCACAGGTTGTTTGTCAGGACAAGAGCCTCCACCAGCGGGCTTTCTATAGGTGCCATCTGCATACCAGGCTCCAGGAGCCAGCCACCCTCTTCCAAGTACAGAGACTCTTCCAGCAGTTTGTTGTAGATGCCTGGGCTGTCTGCGAACAGAACAAACTTCCTTGGCTACATTCCAACCAGAAGGAACCCTATACAGACCTCTACAATAGTCTCGCAGATGTTCTGGAAGCTGGGGACATCAATCTTGAGCAGGTGGGAAGAAACCCGATTCTACTGTTCAGCTATGTGGGAGGGAATAGGTTTATGGAACAGTTGTACCAGGACAGCATAGCGATTGTTCACCACTTTGGGAAGCCATTGCCATTCATAACCTTCACCACTAACCGCAAGTTGGTTGCGATTGAATATGGGCTGCTACTACTACAAAGTGCAGCTCATCAACTGGATCTTATAGCTTGTGTGTTCAATCTCAAGGTAGGAGATCTTCTGAAATGGGCCAGGCAGGAGGAAACCTTTGGTCCTTCGGCGGGTTGGGTCTGGACGATTCTGTACCAATAGCGGGAACTCCTATATTTGCACCTACTGGTGTTCCTCAAGACTGACTACCAGTTTCTGATGCCAGCCAACCTCGATCTCTTCATCAGTACAGAACTTCCCTGCAGTAATGATATGACAACTATGGAACTGAGGTGTATCATCCAGTTAATGATGGTACACTCTCACTGTGTGGGAGGAAGTGGGCAGGCAGTCAGGATGAAGGGCCTTGATCTGCTTTCCAATCAGCTGTGCTGTGAGGGCTATCCATGTCCCTTTCAGGAGGGGACAGTTATCACTGCAGATGGCTATTCCACCTAACCGAGGAGGGATACAGGGCAGTCCTTCATCGTGGCAGTCCACGAGGAGGGGTGGCAGTATTACAGCTGCCATGGACAATTGCAGGATAGTACCCTACACTCTATACCTGTTACTCTGCTACAAGCAACACATCAATGTGGAGGTGTGCGGGTTGGTCAAAGATATCAAGTATATTTATAACCACATTTACAAGGGCAGGGATGACGGCACTGTTGTTCTGGAGACCGAAAATGAAGCGATCAAGTGGTATCTTCACGGACACTGTATCAGTCCAACAGAGACGGTATGCTGGCTGTTTGAATTTGAAACACACAAAGAGCAGCAGGCCATGTACCAACTCGCCCTACACCCTCTAGGCCACTACCCAGTCTACTTCTCAGAGGGGGCCAATCCAGTTATTCTGCACCAGAATATGGATGGCAAGCTCACAACCCTTCAGGCATACTTCAAATACAATGCTGAGAATGTAGATGGAAGAGAGTACTTGCAGACGGTGGATGGAGTAATCTATCAGACCTTCAAGGGTGCCTGCAGGGCACTGCATCTCATGGAGGATGATAGCCAGTGGGTATCACCTTTTCAAGATGGGTGGGAGTTCATAATGGGCAGGGCCTAAAGACATCTATTCACACTTGCACTGCAACATACTACCATCACGGACCTACTCATGATCTTGGACGAGTTTGGGGACAGTTTCTGCAATGACCTACGACAACCGTGCATAACAGTTAGGGTCATCATACTAGCTAGTGAGGAGAGTATAGGAGTAGGCCTTGAACTCGACTATGGACTCCACCATAATCAGGAACTGCTTACTGAATATGGTAAGCACCTTGTCGATTTTGTTCTGCCAGAGCTGGTATTGGACTGGAGGGGTGCAGAGAGGCATGAATGGATGAATGCAATGATTGGGGAGGAGATAGATTACAACATGGAGGAGGGGAGAGAAGCATTTACCACCATGCGCCAGCAGATAAATGAGGACCAGGTTAACATCTTTGATGCCATTGTAGCTGCAGTGGAGAGCTGTGAGTAGAACACTCAGCAACAGCATCATCACCAGCCCGGCGCCTTCTTAATATATGTGCCTGCTGAGACTGGCAGGACCTTCCTCTACAACTGTCTGTGCAGCTACCTCCGATCTCTGGGTAAGTTAGTCCTGTGCATCGCCTTCTCCGGGGTAGTGGCATAGCTGCTGCCGGTGGGTTAGACAGGTCATTCGCAGTTCAAGATTCCTCAGTCGAATGACCTTAGTTCTTTATGCAATATCATGCACAAATCGCATCCTGCGGAGTTGATTCGTCGGACCTCACTTATCATCTGGGATGAGGTTCCTATGCAGTACAAGGCATGCTTTGAGGCAGTCAATTGGACCTTGAATGATTTGTGCAACATGGGTGACCAGGGAGTGTTTGGTGGGATTCCTGCGGTACTTGGAGATGACTGTGCCCAGATCTTACCTGTCATCTGGCGCGGTACCAGACATATGACGGTGGAAGCCTGTATTCAGCACGGCTCAATCTGGCACAATCTGTGCGTCCTCAAACCCAAGACCAGCAAGAGAGTTGCCAACAGTGATAGCAAACAGGCCTTTCTCACCTTTCTCAATAAACCGGTTACTAATACCTCCCTGCCGTAGCAGCTTCTAGTTCCTTCGTGGATCTACCGTGTCTCAACTATTGATTAGCGCTGTAAGCGATTCTATCCACGGCACCTGTTAGATGAGGCTGTCGATGTACACCCTGAGCTTATTGGTTAGGCTATCCTGGCCTTCAGCAATGAGACGAAATCTGATTTCATGGAAGTGCTATTATAGACAATGCCAGGTATAGAGAAATAGTATGATGCTGCCAACCTCATTGAGGTCACCGGGGAAGAAGTTGCCACTGAGCCCTGCACAGTGAAATATTTGCATAGTATCAACCCGCTATCCATTCCGCCATCATGCCTGCCACTCCAGCTTGGCGCCCCAGTCATCCTGTATAGTAACCTGAGTCACGGAGAGGACTTGTACAATGGTACCAGGATGCGCATTGTGGGAACTACCCACAACTGCCTGCAGGTCATAATTCTGGGTGAAAAGAATGATGGCAAGATCTGCGTTCTCCCCTGGATCAAGCTTACCACCACAAGTGAGGACCTGCTATTTATTCCGCACTTAGAAGGTCAGGGTACCGATGGTACATCGCCCGGGTAGAGAAAGAGATGGTAGACCCACATGAGGGTATTGTCAGCAGGAGACATGTGGGACCTCATCCAAGGCCTGATACTTGTGGAGAACTCCTGGAGTTTCTTCAGATAAGTCAAGCAGCACCAACCCAGGCACTGGTGGGAAGTGGTCAGCCACCTACCCAGCCATTCCCTGCACCTATACCTCTAGCAGGTAATCCTCCACCAGGGCATAGCCAAAGGATATAAGAGCAATGGTTTGATGGGTATGATTGGCCAGATCAAGCCCAAGGTAGAAATGCTACGGGCAGTGCAGGTGGAAATCAACCACCTGTAGTTGGCATGACTGTGGCTGGAGGCAATCCTAGCAACTTTGATCATGACAGCAGTGATAGCAGTAATGGTGCTGACTTCCTACGTGACCTAACCTCTTACTTGGCTGTTCATCGCGTGAAGTGGTATGACAAAAAGAAGTGACACTTCACACACCAGACCAAGAGAGTAAAGGGAGCCCTGCAGGGTATCAGTGCAGCTTCCAGGCCTGCACTAAGGCACTAGTGGAAGAAGCTAAAAATGCTGGGTGGTATCCCAACCTTCATGGATAAGGTTACGGAACTTGCAAGTCTCAGAACCTTAGTAGAGGTCAAGTTTGAATGCTTTCATCATTGCAAGTTAAGTGACATGGGTAAGGTCAACTTGGCGATCTCGCTGGGGCAAGACTTCGCCTGGGCATAGTAACTTGGATGGCATGGGTACATTAACAAGAAGGCAGCTAAGCGTACTACTATTTTGGTCAAGGACAGCAACTGCTTGCAACTATGGAAAGGATTCTGGCAATGGCTCGAATAGGGTTGTGGCAGTGACCAAGCAGAACGAGACCAATGTATTCTCAAGTTGTGAGATCTTGTGGTAATGCCCCACCATATTGCCAAGTACCTAGACAAGAGAATTGACTACATGGATAAGCTTAGTTATACATATGCAGTTCAAGTATGAGACAAGGTACCGTCAAGCATTATACATGAGGTTCAAATGCATGGGTACTTGAAGAGCCTCATCTAAGCGACTTAAATGGGTACCTTGATCTTTCTTCGGAAGGTCAAACATATACAGGAAGACAACAACTGGTCTAGTAATCACATTGTTCACCCCATTCAAGGAACTGGGCCAACCGAGAAGAAGAAAGATAGGTCATCGACTTCTGGAAAGTTTAAAAAGAAGGAAAAAGGTTGGGGTTGACAGAACCAGAGGTCTGCCAGCCCTACCAATTTTGACGTAGTGAAACAGGCAAAGCTGGTGACTTCTGACTATGCTATAACATATATGGAAATCCTGCTGACTTTGACTGAATGTCAGAAAAAGCACAACCAGTCCACCAAGTACGGACAAACTGGTCAATTCTATAGAAAGTGTGCCACATTGTCCCCAGTCAGTAGTACGTCCAAACAGGCATGTGGCCTAAAGCCGTCGGCCCCTGTAACCACGCCTTCAGCTATGCACAAGCAGCTAAAGCCTATTGAAGCACCACGTTCAGCTTTCTTATTGAAGATACTTGAAGTCTAACAGGCATTACCTCAGACCATAGAGGTTGATACTGATGGCTCTGAATACGTAGGAACCTATTCTTCTTATGGTATAACCTTATTGGCCTGTATCCATAGACCTATGAGGGATGGACGCAAAGAACACGGTAAGGGGTTCTACGATGTGTATGTACCACTCTACTGTATGGACGAGCATCATAGTGACTATACCCATAGGGTGTTGACCGACAGATATTGCAGGCCGCATGTCCTTGACTGGTTTATTTTTTCTTTGTTATGTTTCAGATTATTTTCTTTGTTCAAGTTATAAGCACTTCTTTCAGGATTTCCTTAGCTGAATGGGTGGGGCATAGAACATTGTTGCAGTTGAGGCTGGACGAGTTCTCACTAGAGGAGACACTCAACATGGGGGAAGTACTACGTTACTTTGCTTGGAACCAGTCCACCAGTGGACCTCTGCCAACCCAGGGGAATTTGTTATCTTTAGTACAAGAGGAATTGGTTTGTGCAAGAGTTCATCAAAGAAACAGTATTACTTCGAAGTTGACTGGTGGACAGTTTATTACATGAAATTATGCTTCTGTGATAGTAAACACTCTAGGAATTGTGATACAGTGAAGTCCAATCGTGGAAATGTTTACGGACCCATTGTGGCTGCTGTTATGTCCAAGGGCGAGAGACCAAAATTATTGAGGCAAGATGGCTAAGTCCTTAAGATAAGTGAAGAAGCAGAAATGTGACAACTTGTCTTATCATACCAAGTCTATTCACCTATAGGTGAAGCTAGACTAGAAGATCGGAGCTAGACAGGTAAGTGCAGAAGTACTCCTGCTACTCGATAGTAGAGCTACTGGGCCAGTACTTAAGGGCCAGTGGGTCAAACAGACTTAGGTATCTTGTGTACGGTAACAGGTATATGTGCTGATAAGAGATCCAAGCAGTAATCATACTCCTGGCTCAGCTGTACACTATACCAAGTCATTGGACATAAGGATGGGTCACCTGCAGAATGAAATATCCTTTGAGGTCCCAGATATGCCTAATACAAATGTGGATGGGTACCTGCCTATGTCATGCCTAAAGGGCTATTACCCTCACATTGACTAGAAGACAGGATCACCAACCTGGTGCTCATATTTCTGCAAGGCTAATTGCCTAGCAGAGCAGGGGCAGTTAGTATTCATGACCAACAAAGAGTTAATAACTGAAGGTCCTAGTAATATGTAGCTGTTAAGAATTGTGCAATTCTCAGATAAAGAAGGTATGGACCTTACAGTCACGCTACTCGCAGAGTATATGGACTACTGGGACATCTTCAGTTCAGAATTGATTGAGGCTCTATTCTGAGTATGTAAAATATGCTTGTACAATCCAGTTGCAGCCCCAAACTCAACCCCTGTTGGGGCCCATCTATCCGTTATCAGAAAAGGAGCGTAAGGTGTACAGCGAATATCTCATCAAGATTCTATGAACTCGAAAGCTACAGCAATCCAGTTCATCTGCAGCAGCCCCTACCCTCATTGTACCAAAGCTGGATGGCCTGTTATAGTTGGTAATAGACTACTAAGTGCTGAGCAAGATCATGGTTAAGAGTAAATGCCGTCTGCCATTGATGTACGAACTCACTGATAGACAGGAAAAAGCTGTCGTGTTCCCGGAGTTGGACCTGAAAAATGGCCACTACGTTCTGCAGATGGCAGAAGGTGAGGAATAGAAGACGGCTTTCTACCGCAGATATGGACTATATGAATACCCAGTCCTGCCGATTGGGTTATATAACATCCCAGCAACTTTCTACAGGATGGTAAAATGAGGTCTTTTGTGATCTCTTGGATGAAGGAGTCATTCTATACATGGATGACATCCTGATCAACTCTGAGATCAGGGAGGAACGTGTACCACTTGTGAGGTATATAATCGAAAGATTTCGGAAAGCAAGACCCTGTATAAGTATGAAGAAGTCCAGTTTCCACCAACCAGTAGTTGTATTCCTATGATACTAGATCTCAGATATGGGGACCTGTATGCAATCGGAAAAGGTGCAAACAATTAAGAATTAGATAGCTCCAACATGCATCATAGAGGTTCAAAGCTTGGTGGACTCTGTCGACCTCCATCATCATTTTATCGAAGGTTTTAGCAAGATGGTGAAACCTCTGACAGACCTAATTAAGAAGGATATCTGGTGGGAATGGACTCCTGCTTGCAAGCAGGCATTCAATCATTGGCAGAGAGTGTTTATGTCCAAACATATCCTAGCACATTATTACCCTGAAGGGCCAACTAGGCTAGAGACTGACCCTAGTGACTTCGTGTTAAGAGCTGGTCTCTCTGAGTTTGGTGCAGGCGAGAGGTGGCATTCGATGGCCTATCATAGTTGGAAGCTTCACCCTACAGAGATTAATTGTGATGTCGATAACAAGGAGATGACTGCCATTGCAGTAACATTCAAGGAATCGGGTCATCTGCTATGATTAGTAATGAACCAAGAGGTGATCTCTCGGGATCATAAGAATTTGGAGTACTTTCATAGTACTAAGGTTCTAAACTGTAGGCCGTCCTGCAGGGCTGAGTTCCTGCAACCATTTAACTTCACTGTGGTTTACCAGAAAGGCTGGTAAAAGAAGGGGTCCAATACTTTGTTACAGTATAGAGACTACCACCCTGAAGAGGGGAGTGAGTTTCTACCACAGTCATTCTTCCATTCCAGGCAGTGTGTTGTCAGCCAGGAATAGAACAACTTGTGACCACCGGTGTTGCAAGTGTGCCCAGGTTTCTGGCTGCAGTCTTTCTTTTTGGATCTACTGGAGGTAGTGATAAAACAGTGTCAGGAATACTGAAAACTCCTGCCATTGGCAACTACCAGTGACAAGGAGGTCGACTGACACTTCACAATGCAAACCGGTCTACTCCTATACAACATTTGGTGGTATGGCCCTAAGGGTCAGAATATGAAGCGAACAATGGTGGAAGCTAAACATAACTCCTATATTACTGGACACTTTCGGATTTACAAGACCATTGGTAGAGTTAGGGCTAACTTCTCTTGGCCTAAGATGGCTAAGCAAATCAGAGACTATGTGTGAACGTGTAATGCATGCCAAAGAAACAAGGATATCAGGAATGAGAAGTTTGGTCTGTTGGAACATATTGAGGTTCCTATACGGCCTTGGATAGTGATCTCAATGGACTTTATTGTGGGGCTGACAGAGTCAGAAGGGTATACTATGGTCTAGGTTATGGTGAAAAGACTTTTGAAAATAGTACATTTCGTACTCCTGATCCTGTAGGTACTAATCAAGGACCTTGTCTTGATATTCTAGAAGAACGATTAGTGCCTTTATAGATTCCTACATTCAATCATCTCCGACCAAGGTAGCCCATTCACATCCCAGATATGGATGAGTCTGATGTACTAGTTGAAAGTGAAAGTAAATATGTCGACTGCATTCTAACCCAAGACTGAAGTGCAAACGGAGAGGGTTTATCAGACACTGGAGCAAGACGTGTATGGCTAGTGGTTCTATGAACAGGATGATTGGGTTTCACAACTACGACTTGTGGAGTATACATACAATGCCACAACATCAGAATCCACAGGGTTGTTACCATGTGAGATCAACTACGGGTTTAATCCATGGACAAACTGGTGAGCAGTGGTGTCCGACAATCAAGAGATACACCACACCTGTGAGATCTTGAGTAAGAAACAAGGAGGAACCTGGCAAGAGATATGAAAAAGCATTCAGTGGGCACAAGAAAGGCAATAGAAATGGCACTCATCAAAAAAGGTTACTACTGCTAGGCTATATTGCCTCAGAGGTTGTGGCCTGTGAGTGTGCTAAGGAAGTGGCCCACATGATGGTCAGCCGAAAGAGCATCTGCACCGAGTGTCTAATGGAGTAGCTGGACCAATGGGTGTTTGGCCCTGTAGTGGTCAAGCATCTCATTGTTGCTCTAATTACCTGCCATATGGAGCATCGCCCCAGTTTCCAATTCCATAACCCTAGGGCTATATTGCTAGGATCTAGAATCAGTGAGGTTCAATGATATCCCAACCCCAGAGCTAGTAGATAACATGCCTGGTGACGTTATTGAAGCTGTAGGGGATGGTCAATAATATGGTGAAGGAAAGACAAAATATCCATCATGCTTTGGCTGGTGCCTGGTTTCACGGAAGGGATATGGCGCTTAGCAGAACTCGTGGGAGCCCTATGAGTTCCTAGAGGAGACAGGCTTACAGTTCAATTTGGATTTCAAGCCAAGATATCCATCCAAGCCCAGGGACTGCCAGGGTTTGGGGGAATCAAGTCATGCAAATAGGAGATGACGTTAATAGTCCAGGACGGACCATGGAGAACAGGTGAGTGATGTAATAACCACGCATACATTGGCTATAATAGACTAAACCTATACCTATGTAGGCAGCCCTGATCAAGACTGGTAGGAACCACTGGACAAGCAAGGATTTGACCTATGGAGGCCCGATGGTCTGGGTTCCATCATGAACGGTAAAGCATACCCCTTTTAGAGGTATTAGCATACCCAAGGATTTGCTAGGTAACTGGGCCAGTGGAAGGGAGAGAAGTCTATCTCCGCCATAAGAATAGACAGGGTAATAGGATAAAGTTACTCAGAGCTCCACAGTGGGTTACCCAACTCTGAGATCACAGTTACCCTACCTCAGCACTGGGGTTATCCTCTCTAGCAACCTAGGTTATGCTGCCTGGCAATACGAAGTCACTGGGAGAGTTCGGAGGAACTGACTGGAATGTTTGTGGTACGAAGCCATACAGAATACTGGAATCGTGGGTTCTGGGAGATGCTATTTGGCATGCTATGCAGCTCCGAAGAAGCTGTAAATTGGAGATATTATTCCGATCATACTCCTCCTGCTCCAACCTGAGACCCAGACATCATGGGCACATGGTTGTATAGTTGTGCAGAGTCCACCAAAAGGGAATCTTTGGAGACCTACTGGCAATACCATATGCATCACTACCATCCAGCTGACAGCAGGTCGTTCACCATAAATGCAAAGGGGTATAGAGTGGCAGGTGAAGTACCTGCTCCAAGTTGTTGGGAGTAAAATGGACCAAACCTGACACGGTTAACAGGAATTAACCGTGGGGGTCCCAAAGGTAGTCCTGGGTGGTGCCAGGGTGACTAGGAGAGTTTTACATCAAGTAAACCCAAATGTGTTCCCAATGCCATAGGCTCTGTACAGGAACTGTAGATGCAGTAAAAGGTTGATTCCTACTGCAGGTAAGGTTGATCCCAGATAGTGGTCATGGGTAGCACCTATTGGAGTACAACCAGGCCACCATAACTTGTAGAAGATACTAGGAGTCTGAGAGTTGTAAACAGGGATTGATGAACCGCTCACAGTAGCTTTAGGGATCACGTAGGGATCAATGCATATAGGAAAGGTGTCATAGATAGTTCCATTGATCTGATGTTTTAACAGTTAGCCTCTGGTAAGACACCAATGCGATGAGGTTTTCCCTCTAGTAGGTAAAATGGAGATGTACTGCAGAAATAATAACTGCAGGAGGTGAACGCCAACCAGAGTGTGTCGACACATACATGTCTGTAAGGTGTACCAAGCGATGTATCAGACCACCCTTAGTGGAGAAGGGGTGTACTCAAATGGTTGGTGTAAAGTGATGGAAGAGTTTCTGCCATAAGATAAAACTAGTTGAAAGTCCATGCGAGAACTCCTCTACACTAAATATCAATCTTCTTGAGACCTTAATTGATTGAAGCATCATCCTTAACTATATCAAGTTTTCCAGTTTACTTTACTCTTACATTTGTGTGAACTTTTGGCGGTAAGCTTGAAGGAGTTTGGTGCTGTCAGAAATGTGGGATCCATGTTTCTAGAGGTGCCCCATTACAGCTATATCCTGGGGGCTCTCGTAATATGTGGGGCTTGGGACTAGAGTTTTTCCTTGCTTTAGTTCCCCTGTACAGTTATCCTGTCTTGCCTTAAACGACATTTTTGTTTGGGGTGTTCAATAATCTTGGGTGTTTGTTAATGCATCCATACAATTTCAGCTATTCAGAGATCCTTATACAAACTTTCTCCCCTGTGTATGCCTCTCCTTTTTTGCTATCTTTCCCCTTATTGACAATGTTTAATCATACCAGTCTATGCTGCCAGTACATCGATAAGGGAGCGACCTTTCCAACCTGGTCTTTGGTGTTCAACCTACATTATGGCACATGATTTAAGGTAAGGACATCCTCCTTTTTCTCGCCTAGCTATTGGCAGCCCACCCACTCCCTGTTGCCAGTGGTACGATCCTGGTGACTAGGGGAGCACCTTCATATGGTCCTGCACTATCCTATTTCATTTCCTGTATACGACCTTTCAAGAAAAGGGTTGGGGTACCCTGAGCTGCCCTCCACAACAGCCCCCTCTTTTTCCCTGCCAGGTTTCAACCTTTTCTACCCAGGGGAGGCTATAAAGGCTTGCAATCCCACGTCCAGATTGGGGGTCATTCTTCATTACTTCCCCCTAAGATGGGTTAACCTTCTCTGTTATATACAGTTACTACCTTTCACACTTCTGTTCCTGTTCATACACAGAACCCGTTTAGTACAATTCTCGGACGTTCTTGAATAAGCTGTTACCCAGGCGTGGAATGTAGGTCCTGGTTTTGCTGTAGGGCTCCCCGTTGTGAGACTTATCCCACTTCTTGATCTGACAACCCACAAAGTCTAGGTACTGGAGGCGCTTGGACTTGGTTCAGGGCTGCCCCAGGGGTGGTATTGCAAACCTCCACATTTTGAGGCCTAAACTTCCATGCTTTCCATTATCCTATTGTTGGGACAATGGCTCCTATCCTACAATGTCCCCACATGTGGTTGGTGATTCTGCACTAGGTGCTGCTCTTATTTTCCTGCTGCTGATCAACCAAGTTTTAGGATATTCCTTTATGACCTTTCTTCCTGTCTCTATGCTCCACTCCTTTGCGCTTAGTCTGTTGGTTATCTGGGCCAAAACATGCTTATTTAAAGTTTCCAGATGCCATCTTTCGCAGGAACTTGCGAGGTTCCCCTTCTTCCTTACATCGGTTCAGCTCTGTTTCTTTATCCTCTCGCCAGCCTTTTCAAAGGGCTGGAGGGACCTGAGAAGATGGATGCGTTATCTCAGGATTGTCTTTCATGCTCAAGGAAGGACTCCTCTTGATTGCTGATAGCGCGGAGGTGGTACAGGGATTTGGTGTCAGTATTGTCATATTTATAAGACAGCCATCTGAGTATGGCCTTCAGTACTTAATATTCACCTATTTTACTCCATACCGTCCTCTGAAGCTTGGCCTTTACATTCCAGGGTTCCCTCTGGACGAGTTACGTATCGATGTCCTGCACATGCCTGATTTTTCCCATCTTGGCCAAAGCTTTCTGGTCCTGCTTAAGCCGTGAGAATCCCCTGATCATCTTATACCTACACTGTTTCCACATCTGTAGTTCAGGGTGAGCATCATACTCTTTGAGCCCTTCCATGCTCTTCATATACTAGTTGCTGAAGAGTTTCTTATTGGCACCCTTCGTCCTTCACCAAGCAGAAATGAATCCATCTTTATCCTCCAACCATAACATAGAATTCCTGCTAAAATAGTCCTGACATGCCTGAACCCAGGTTTTGATGCCTTGGTAGGACCTTGCTAGGAATATTAAGGGATGGTCAGTGGGTTTCTTGTAATGCAGCATAGTGTGCAGTGCTAATTCTTCGGCCAGCTGTGGCATTATTTTGTGTTCCTCCTCTTCCTTAACCATCCAGGGCTGCTCTGGTCTCTCTATGGATAGTGTTTCTGACTAATAGCTTGGCCCATCGCCTCCTTTGTCTGACCTGTCATCTTCTGTGTCTGAATCTCTGGATCCCCTGGCCATATTAGGAGGTGCCATGGTTTCTTCCCAGCCACTCTGACTGGTTTCCAGTTGGTTTTTTCTCCACACTGCCCTTTTTCTCTTATCTGGCTATGATGGCCCTGGCCTTCCCCTTCCTCTCTTCCCATGATGGGTTGATCCCCCATGATACAAGCTTTGTGCTGTCTATACCAGGGCGGCAATCTCTCTCCATGATGGGGCAAACATTTGGGTCATGTCCTCCGGCATGTCCTATAGCTCCCTCGTCACCTTCCTCTTCATTGTTTGCAGTTCTGTAATGAAATGCGGGTTTATAGTTCCGCGAAGTTGCCTCTCCTCCTCTGACTCCTGCCGGAGTCTACCCAGGCCTATGTAGAGCTCTAGACCCCTACTCCCCAATTCTGAGATGGTGTGTCCCAGGTCCTGGTACAGCTGCCCACTTACTCCTCCCTGATGGTCTAATCACGCGAGCAGATGAGTGAAGGCTGCTATGATTATTCTCTTAAATCTGCTGATTTCTGCGATTACCTCTTCTTCCTGTTTTCTACTCCCATTTTGCCAGAGCACCAACTCACCTCCCACCAGCTTTTCTCCTTCCCGTAGGCATACCTGTACCTGGGTAAGGCCTTCTGCCATCTCCTTTCTCTCGTCCAATAGGGTCTCATAGGTGACCATCAGGTGGTTCGGGGTTGGGTTATGCTTTCGTCCAACTAGCCAATCAGTATATCAATATAGGCAGGAAAGGCACCCAAGCCACTGGTCCCAGAGGAGGTTAGGGTACCGGGGCATGACTATTTGTAACGCGTTTGGGCCAGGCCCTAGTCATGTAGCGGTATGATAGGGGCAGATGGCTTCTTGATCAACAAAAGGTGAGCGCTGCTTACTAAAGGAGTCTTGGAACGGAGTGTAATAGGAGATCGAAAGGTAACTGTTCAAGCAAGTATATTACGAATACTGTCTGGCAAAGTCTGCTGTTTCCATTGTGGAAGTCAGCAGTCCTTAAATACCGCATATCGCTTATCCCCTGTATGAGCGATATTCTAAAACTTTGTATCTATCAACTGATAGCATGCCAAACAATACAAGTATCACGTGATACAATAGAACCAAAGATAAAACATTGTCTGTATCAACTGATAGTATACGAAACGATACAAGTATCAAATGATACTGTGAAACCAAACATGAAACTAACCTAGTACCCGTAGCGGTTACACTCCCAAAATAAACTAACAATTTCACCAAACCAAATAACTTAATGAAATCCTAATAGTGGGTAAACCCACTATTCTCCTTAAAGTCCACATAGGACCCATCCTCATTGTCATGGCCATCCTGCAACAATCTCATGTCGTCCTGCAACACCCATTCCACCTGTTCCAGACATTTCTCCACACACTTCTGACTAGGTGCTTCGCACACAATGCAACCTGATTCCTTCTCGTGTGGTAAATCCACCCAGGCCCGGACCATTGCGTCCTCCCAATCCTCCGTTTCGATATTGATCTGTCCATAATCGTCTCAGTAATCGACGCAAAATATCTTCCAGTATGCCTCCCGTGGAATGGTTCCACTGTGCAGTAGTTCGCTGGCTATGGTGTGTCATCCCTTGATGCTTATTTCTTCGTAAGTCGACATATCTTAGGTTTGTAAAAGGATAAAGATTTTTAAGAGGAGTATGTCTTGTAAGGATTTTATTTTGGTTTGTAGGTCTGGTAGTAAGGTTTTTTCTCTTCCGAGGAGTTTGAGGGGTGGTGGGTGGCATTTATATCTTGGTATTGGCCTCGCTTAGGTGTTCAGGGGAAGGTGGGTAGTATTTATGTCTCAGTGTTGACGTCGATTAGGTGTTCAGGGGAAGGTGGGTGGTATTTAATCTCAGTTTCTTCCGTTTCCATGCACATCTCACGTTTTTCCGTACTCAGCTAACATCCACTTCTAAAGCGGAATATATCAGGTCTTGTTTCTCCCCACATCCGTCCCCTTGACTCAGTTGTTATTTCTAGGCATTTGTTGCAAATGTGTATGAATAATTGCTGTGTAAGGTATCGTCTAGGGATAATATTACAGTTCACCGACAGTCCCATTAGCTGGTGGTGCAGTTCTCAAGGTACTTGCTCATAGTTTGACATTGTAAGGCTGTTGGACCGTGCATTTTTCTTCCTTTGTTATTCCCAGTATTCTCCTTCGGCTGGCCATTGTAGGTACATGGCTTCGTCTTCTATTACTCAGTGCTCATCCTGGCTGCTTTCAAAATGGCTTTCAAGATGGGCCGACCAAAACCCGTCCTGTATGTTGTAACCTGGGTCCAGGCACAGGTGTTGGATTTCCAGCAAGGTTGGGCTCCAAGCCATGGTCACATGGTTTCTTGTCAGGGGTTGCTCATCCTCCAGTTTGTTCTCTTCCCACTATTGATACACTAGTTCCATTGCTGTTCCTAATGCTTTTAGAGGTTCCCAGCCGTTTTCCATTTCCGGGTAGCCTAGTTATTTTACTAGGAAGTGGTCAAGGTCATACCGCCTCCTGTGGTCTCATATCCTTTGCGCTTCCCATTCCAGTTTTTCTTTAACCACGAGCAGAGGTGGCTTTCTGTGGTGTCTTACCGGAAACGAGTTATCGTCGTTCGGGAGGTACTGTTTCACGACAGTTGCGTGGAATGTCGCTTGTCGGTTTCTGTACATTATGCCATCCATTTCCACCGTGTAACTTTACACATATTCATCACATTCAATTGTCTTGAATGGTCCTTGCCAGAGTGGTTGCAATTTCTTGCTTTGTCCCGATTCTGTTCCGAAAATGCTTTCTTAATACAATAACAGGTTACCTTTCCCTATTGGTTTATGGCGTCCATGTCATTTTGCTGCAGTTCTTGTACTGCTGAGTCATGACAACCTGACAGCAGTAAATGGGATGTTCCTGATTGCTTGGTGTCAGTTCAACAATTCATCGGCGGCCAGTACTGTGGAGTTCTTGAAATGCTCTAGTTGGAGTAGTGGGCAGTTTTTTCCAAAAACAGCTTTATATGGTAACATACCGTGGGTTTCGGAGCATCCTGCATTTATGTATGCTGCGGTTTCCACTATGGAATCAAACCTAGCGTTCCATCTTGCATTGACTAGATTTCAAAGAGCTGTTTTCAATTCTCCCATTTTCCTTTCGACTTGTCGATTCCTCTCCAGCTAGCCTGGTGCCGCCTTGAAATGCTGAATTACTAGCGATTGACACTGCTGTCTCCACACATGTGACTCAAATCATGGGTCCGCATTGCTTACTAGTAATGTTGGGTAGCCATGGTGTGTAAGTATTTTGTAGCGCAGTAGTTCCCAGGTTACTATTACCATTGGTTCCTTAGTTGTAGGTATGAGCCATTTGAATCCCGAAAGCCTATCTATTGCAACTAGGATTGTGTTGTATCCCCACGAGTTATGGAAAGGTCCTGCGAAGTCGAGAGCTATTGATTCAAAAATTTCAGATGGTAGAATCATTCTCTGGGCTCTTCCTTCTAGTAACCTGGCGGGTCCCTTGTTTGTTCGTCAGGTATGATATTCTGTCACATACGCTCTGAAGTCCTTCCACATTTCAGGCCAAAGTAGGTACTCGAAAGGGTACTGTAAGTTTCGTTCATAACTGTGATGGCCTTTGTTGTCGATTTCGCTAATGACATACTTCCTTAATGTAGGATTTCCATATGCAGGACCTTTTGCAATGTACGGGCAGTCTTCTCCATACCAGGTTTTTGTGTATAGCATTCCACTTGCAATGTTGTAGGAGGATGGACCTCCTTTGGAGTCCATACTTTTATTGACTTTTTTCCATTTTGGTTTTCTCTGGTATGCTGCAACCATGTGTGCTGGGAACGTCCCAATCATTTCATAGATTGTCTATAATGTGTTATGCTTGTTATCTATTTCGCTTCCTCTGGTTGATGCAGGTTGGTCATCCTCCTTGTCGTCTTCCAAGACATCGCAGAGTCTCCGCCGATATTCACTCATTGTTGGGGGTATTACAGAAACTATTGCTCCCTTGCTGAGGCTTTCTAATCTTTCTGTTCATGTAATTGGTAGTGGGCTATGTGGTCCTGGCATTCAGAATGCCGCGGCTTTAGGGTTCAGTAGTTCTGGGATTGCGTAGGACTTGGGCACCGGTGTAACGACCCAGCATACATGAGCCATGGCAGTCGCAGCCTACACCCATACAGGTAGCTGGGAGGCGAACTGTTAGAGACCGGCAGGCAAGTGAGTACTTGACCTATGAAGACCCGATGGCCCAGGCTCCGAGAATGAACAGAATTAGCAGGCCTGGTACTTAGGTACCTGGGTACACCCGGGAGGGCTGTTAGTGTACTTGGGGACCTCGGAAGGGGCAGTTACTCAGCTAGGCCGGGTAACTAAAGAAAGGTCAGAAGTGTCTATCTCCGATAACGGAGTAGACAGGGTAACAGGAAAAAGTCATCTTGTCCACCGGACCAGGTTACCCTACTATCAGGCTCAGGTTACCCTGCTATGAGGCTACGGTTACCCGGTCCAGAGTCCTGAGTTCCCCTATCTTTTAATGCGAAGTCCCGCCCGGAGTTTGGGAAAAATGCTGGGAATGTTTGTCATGCAAAGCCATGCATAATATGGGGATCTGATGTTCCGGAGGATGCTATTGTACGAGCTAGCCATCTCCGAAGAAGCTGTAAATTGAAGATATTATTCCTATCATACCGCTCCGGCCCCGCCTTGAGGCCCAGACGTTATGGGCAAAGGGTTGAGTAGTTGTGCGCAGTCTAGCAAAGAGGAATCTTTGGAGGCCTGCCTGCAACACGGTATATGTCGCTGCCATCCGGTCGACTGCAGGCTGTTCACAGGATATATAAGGCGGCATGGGGTGGAAGGTGGAGTACCTCCTCCAAGTTGTTCGGAGTAAAACAGCCCAAAACTGATCAAGTTAATGGGAGTTCACCGCAGTTGTCCCCAAGGCGGTCCCGGGTGGTACCGGGGCGGCTGGACGAGTTTTACACCTACCAAGTCAGAAAAGGTCCCCAACGTCATAGTCTCTGAAACGGACGTGGAGAGACCCTATAAGCATCATTCCTACCACAGGTAAGGTGGGTCCGAGGTAGTGGTCATGGGTAGTACCTATTGGACCCCTTCTGGATCAGCGTACCCTGCAGAAGACACCGGAAGGCCAAGAACACTAAATAGTTGATGGACAAAACACTCACGGCAGCTTCCGGGGCCAAGTAGAGATCAATGCACATGGGAAGGGTGTCCGAGATAGGCGAGTTCATGCGGCGGCCTCATGACTGTTAGCCACGGGCAAGACGCCGATGCGCAGAAGTTTTCACTCTGTGGGGCAAAATGGAAATGAGCCGCAGAATCGATAACCGCACAAGGTGAATGCAGACCAGAGTCTGTCGCCACATGCATGCCTGAAGGGTGTCTCAGGAGATGTGTCGGACCGCCCTCAGCGGAGAAGGGTGTGCTTGAATGGTTGGAGTAAACTGATGGGGAGTTTCCGGCACAAGATAAAACTACCTAGAAGTCTATGCGAGAACTCTGCTACTCCAACAATCAATCCTCTCGAGACCTTAACTGAGTGAAGCATCAGGCTTAACAATGTTAAGTTTTCCCATTTACTTCACTCTTGCATAGGTGGGAACTTTTGGCGATAAGTTTGAAGTTGTTCAGTGTGGTTGCAACCTTGGGGTCCATCTTCCTAGGGGTGCTCCCGGTACAGCTGGCTGAACAAGGGTGGATAGCCCTTCCTCTGTGCTACTTGGTCTACCATCAACCGTCCATTACCATTCCCAGCCAGTGATCGCAGGGGACTCCAGGTGGCTTGGGTCCAGTCCTGTGCTTGGGGGACATAGTCCTTCGCAAGGAGAGTCAGGGGTCGGATTTCTCTGTCGTCTCGGGTGGTCATTTGTCAACGCGATCTCAGTTTGATGATATGAGCAGTGGTCCACGCAACAGTGCAAATAGTGGAGTGTGCTGTGTCGGATTTCCTCGGGTGGTGTGCTTTGGAGGAGGCACTTGTCTCCGGAATCATTTCCCGCAGCAATTGAGCAGGGGCTCCCCCGCGACGGGGGGGCCTCATTGCGGTCTTGAGTGTATGAGTAAGTAGAGGAAGTAGGGGAGATGTTTTGCTCAGGCTACATCATGTTTCATTCTTGCTTGTAGACCTTATTATCAGGGATGTCGTCAGCTTCCTTTATATGATCATGGATATAGAGTGGGTTCAAGCCTGATACTCGCTCCTATATTCGGGAAAGGGTATCAGCTAAATAGTGGGAGCTTCCTCGTGCGTAGACTATCTTCGCGTGGTACCTTCCTATGGGACTGAGCCATCGAACTCGTTTTCCACTTGGGTTCTTTACATTTCGTAGACGCGTCACGGGCTGGTAGTGTGTAACTATTGTAAAGGAATTTCCCCTTAATACATTATAGAACCAATTAATCACTTCCACCACCACTAAGGCCTCTTTATCAGTGGTTCCATGATTCATCGGTTTGTTTGTGTATTCCCTGCTCTGTAACATGACTGGTTAAGCCATTTTGTATGTGGGTCCCTGTCCTATCCATCCCCTATTGACAAGTCTGAGGCATCTGTGACTAGCCAAATCGATTCCTCACTCCATATGTCTGTTGGCCATATGACTTTGTAATCAACAATTCACTTTCTTACCATTTCGAATGCGGTCTGATGGGTGGTTGGCGATCTGAATTCGGCATTCCCCGTTAAATCCGCTAATAGGGCCATTAGAGCAGCATGGTGTGGGAGGAACTGGGCTACATAGTTCACTATTCCTAGAAAGCGTTGCCATTCTTCTGTGTTTCATGGGGACTGAAATCAGTCCCTTAGGTACCTGATCAGGGTTGTTGCTCCTATTTTCTCCTTGCAGTCATCGTGGTTCATTGCCTGGTGATACGCTTCTTCTGCCTTTTCTGTACAGGAACTTCTGAAGTATGCTCCACTTCCTTCCTTTGTCTTATCCACGTCTCACAGGTTGAGGTATTGGGAAGTGGTTATTACCCATCGATCAAGAGCTTCGGGTCTTAGGTTCCCCTTTTCCCCTGAGACCGTGGGTGGTGGTGGGAGCTTGACCTAGGGTCCTGTCCATCCAGCCCAGGGGCTGGGCAGTGTGGCGGATTCTCCTTCGTGCATATTGTGTTGCCACTCTTCCCTGCTGGAACTGTTGTCTAAAGATCTTTCTGCAGAGTCACTAGGGTTTTTGTCTGCAGGTTCCGTCGCTACTACATGATCAGGTTCCCATGTTTTATCATCTTCCTTGTTTGGAGTGTGGACGGGTGGGCTGTCTTTGATTGGTCTTTGTGCTGGTGCCTTTCCTTTGCTGGGGCTGGGGGGAAAGAGTGCAGGAAGGCTTGTTGCTGCCTTTGCTAACTTGTCGGTTGATTCGCTAAAGGTCTGCTTGACCAACTCTCATGGTAATTGTCTTTCTGCTTCGTCAATTGAGAAGTCGCTCTTTGGCCCCTTTGGCTTCTTGGGCTGCCTTCTTTTGGTAAGGCTTTCTCGTGGGACCTGCTTCCCACTTACAGTCCCTAATGATTCAAGGGTGTTGTGTTGGCCAATCTGAACCTTCCGTAGTTCTGCCGCTCCCCACTGCTAGCTTCAATGCTGGACTTTCATAGGTTGATCACGCCTGGTCCGGGCAGGTTTCTAACAACTTGCTGAGGTGAAAAAAATTTAAGTTGTTCAGGGTGGGCTCTAGTCATGTAGCGGTATGATAGGAGCAGATGGCTTCTTAATCACGAAGAAGTGAGCGCTGCTTACTAAAGGAGTCTTCGAGCGGGTTGTAATAGATGATCAAAAGGCAACCATTCAACCAAGTATATTGAGAATACTGTCCATCCAAGTCTGCTGCTTCCATTGCGGAAATCAGCAGTCTTTAAATACCGCATATCACTTATCTCCTGTATGAGCGATATTCCAAAACTTGCTGTGCATCCACTGATAGCACCCGAAACAATACATGTATCAAGCGATACTATGAAACCAAACATAAAACCTTGTGTATATCAACTGATAGTACACGAAACAATACAAGTATCAAACGATACTGTAAAACCAAATATAAAACAAGGTGTGTATCAACCAATATCATATTAAACACTATAAGTATCAAATAATACGGTGAAACCAAACATTAAACTAACCTAGTACTCGTACCGGTTATACTGTTTGTCACTTCATCTCTGCTGGATGCTTTGCATTGGGCCTCTGGGTAGTGGTGGTTCCTGGGGATTTCTAGGTGTGGGTATACCACATAGTCGTAGGGTTGGGTTATCATCACTTGATCCTGGGTCGTGCTGGTAGTAGTGGGTAGGGGCTATCGTGGTCTGGCACCTATGCACTTACCAGTCTTTACTGTTTTCCGGAGCATAACATATCTTTGTCGCTAGAATCCTCAGGTCCTTCAATGATCCTTTGTTGTGACATTTTGTCTTCCTTCTGCATGAGTCTAATGGTTTCAAGGGCCCGGTTGATCTGTTGATCAATGAAGTGGAAAGCAACACTTTTGCCTTCAAAAACTTTGCTTAAGCCGAGATCAAACTCAAGCTGAGATCTTAGAGGGTTTTTTGCTAGATGCAGTTGGAGTACATATTGTAGAGCGTTAAACTGACCATCCTCCAGTCTCATTTGAGAAACTGGTTCTAGGCCACAGTAGTGTAGAACATATCAATATGGTCGTGGTCACTATCTAACTCTAAGGAGAAGCGACTTCTGACTGAGACCCGATACATGATGAAGTCAATACTAAAATGACGTACTTAGGTTCCCAATTAAATGGAAATGTAAAGTGTATCATATATCAAATGCATTGATGAGATCCCTTCACTAGCGCTGATAAGCTGTGTGAAGCGTGTAAGCTACTGTGATATTTATATTCCCCTTTTGGGTATTTGCCGTCTATTTGCTATGACTATATCTCTCTCTATTTCCTTAGTGTGAACTTTTGAGATTCTGAAAATCTTTGCCTCGCTTGACTTTGACCTGTGTGGACTATGGAGAGAGTGGTCCCATCCCTCACCTTGCTGCATCTCCTCCCCTTATGGTTACTCGAACTCTTTCACCCTGGCAAGTGGCTACTGGTTCCTTCCCTGTGTATGGAGCAATCAGCCCCAATGACAGACTTATCAATGTAGTTGGATTCATAATTCATCTGTGTCAACCCACAGGAGGCCTGCTCTTTCCTTATCATGCCAATAGTGTTCCACTATCTTTGGCACTCAGGGCAAATGGTTTTTGTAGCAGGCCCTGTGACCATTTTACCTTATCATGCCTCTGGCTACAGATGAACGATCATCTCTTTGGCTGGAATCTCTACACAGGATTTCCTCTACTTCCCTTTACCAACAGCCTTCAAATCCTCTCTTACTACCTGCAAGGTAGCTAGGGACTCATATTAGAAGGGGCCGACCTCCCCCCTGTTGGTATCTATCACTTCGCATAGCTGAGTAATCTTTGTCTGCATTGGGCTCTACAACCAACTGACCAAATTAGTTTGCCTAACCTTGTTGGGATAGCCAAGAATCCTCTCATCAGGAGTCCGTGAAAACATCTCCGTTGGCTAGCTTTGATGGTTGCATAATTGCAGGTTTTGTACTAGTGCTTTATAGGTAGAAATTATGTCATTCTCCAAATATAGTGACAGACCCTAGGATCAAAGATGTAATATTCGGTCAATAATTCTGTGACATACCTGTTAGGCTGTACCCGTTGGCCTTCTGTATTAAACTGTGGCAGGTGGGATAAGAGGGAGGCCCAAGTGTACGAACAAGAGGCATTTCTATCTAGGCTCAAAGGGTTCAAGGACAGGATCTCGGGTATTAGGGTCATGGCTCAGGGGTTCTGGTGACGTGATGAAGAAACAGGGTTGTAATTCCTAAGTATGGGTGTAGACCGAAAATTACCAGATTGCGTAAAGAAAGTAAATCCAAGAGGGGCACAACCCTTTATATAACTAAGGAAAACCCTCCACTCACAAATCCCAAACATCTCCTACCCTTTCCTCCTGCACAGCTGCGATCTTCTATTAGTTTCCTGGAGTTTCCATTATACGCAACCTTGGATAAGTAGCACTTCCTGTAGCATTGCAACTATTCTCTCTCCTTTCTTCATGCATTCAAACAACATTGCGACACTATTGATCCCCTACCAGGCTACGATGACAATAAGGCAAACTTGCTCATTCCGATTCTAGCGGACCCTGCTTGTGCTTGGTAGCTCAGGTTGCATGAGTACATTAACCAGAAGCAGACAAGCATACTAGCAATCCTGTGAACAACAGTAATCCTTTCAGGCTCTGGAAAGGATTCTGGAAATGACTGGAGTGATGCTTCTGAGAAGACCACGGTGCACAGGACTCATCACTTCCTAAACTGCATAGCTTGGTTATGAAACGACATGATAGTGACGAGTATATGAAGAAGATAATTGACTACAGGTATAAATTGAGCTATAGAGATTTAGTCTGGGTGTGCGATGAGATGCAAAGGAATAACCCAACAAGTTAGAAATATGTGGGCACTCAAACAGCCCCATTCAACCGACCTGAGCAAGCACCTTGATGTTCTCTACAAGATTGGTTTCCAATTGGAAGAAAACATGCAGTTCAGCAACGAGGTTGTCCACTCAACTGATAAGCTGCAACCTAGAGAAAAGATGAAGACAGGGCATCAACCTGCGGATAATTCAAGAAAAGAGTTAAAGGTTTGGGATGACAGAACTAGAGTTGTACCCAATCTACTGATTTCTCCAAGGGAAAACAGGTAAAGGTAGTGACTTCTGAATCTGCAATGATACATTAGGAAATTCCATCCACCTTGAGTGAATATCAGAGAAAGTACAACCAGTGCACCAATTTGGCCTGACATGGAACTTCAGGAGAAAGTGTAGTACGACGGCCCTTATAGTTAGTTCATTGAAACAGAGTTGTCGGTTGAAAAAGTCATCTCCAGTAAGCCAGCCTTCCAGGATGGACAAATCCTAAAACAGTATTGCAGCTTTACCCATACCCTCATAATGGAGAGTTTTGAAAGTCTGATAGTTACCATCATAGATAATGGAGGTTGATACTGACATCTCAGAATAGATTACAACCTGCTCCTGTTTTAAGGTATAACATGGATGACCTGAACTATAGTTCCTAAAGATAAATAAACAGACATTCAGGGAAATGCATAGTGAGAAAAGAAAGAACCTTTCTATCAGTAGAGCAATAGAAGCTAACCAAACCTCTCCAGTTTTGGATGGAATAGATGTTTCAGGCCTTGCACAGTAGTAGTATTTTCTCTTTTAGGTTCAGGATCAGACTATTTCCTTATATCAACCAGATGTTCCCAGTATTCCATTCTGGATTTTCTTAGCTACTTGTTATTTTCGCTTTGTGGAATAGTTTTCATAGTTCAGAATAGGTATGGATGGCAGAGCCCCTCAACATTGGTGCAGCACTATTATATTTCTCTTTTTTTTTTTTTTTTT
>PYWC01000045.1:315189-374538 GCA_003182015.1 Tuber magnatum
ACCCGTAGTTGTGGTGATAGTTCTCTGGTGTTGAGTCGTTCCCGATTAGGAAATCTTTTTCAATGACCAGAGTTGTAACGGGGACGGCGCGTGCTATTATATTTCTCTTAGAGCCAGTGTATCTGAAGAGCCTTACCAAGTTCTAGTAAGGAATTGTTGTCTTGTACCAGAAAATATATCAGGCTAGACTTAAATATGTTGAAGATGTATCCAAGTTTATGTGAGGAGGGTTTAGTACCTGAGATCATACTAGCATAGCAGTAAACACCTTAGCTGCTGTGACAAATATTTTCCCCCTTGAAAGTTCAAGTTTGCTAACACATAGTAGCCACTCGTTTGTTGAAAGGTAAGAGGATTAGTAACAAACTAGCAGAGATGACAAAATCTGAGAAACAAGAAAAGAGACACAAGTATAAGGGTCTGCACTACCACAGTAAGTCTGTTTAGCTGCTCGTGATGTTAGATTAGAAGATAGGAGTGCACTAGGTAAGCATGAAAGTGCTATTACTTTTAGATAGGGGAGGTACTAGACTAGGGCTTAGTAGCTGCTGAGTTAAGAAAACCCAAACCCCTTGTGTATGTAAAAAGATATATGTTGCAATAAGCAATGCAAGTAGCAACCATATTCCGGAATCAGGCCAACACTATACTATATTATTGGATATAAGGATATGGGATCACCAGAATAGAGTATGGTTCGAGGTTCCCAATATGTTCAAGACTTAGAGGAACGGGTACTTACCAATATTGTAGCTGAAGGGCCATGGCACAGACATTGATTGAAAAACATGAATACTAACCTGACACGCAGATTTCTCTAAGACCAATTGTCTAACAGAGCAGTGTTGGTTAGTCTTCAAGACCGAAGAAGAGCTCTTAGCAGAAGACTCAAGTAATGTGTACCTGTTGGGTATGGTACAATTCTGCAATGAAGAAGGAGTTGACATTATGGTCAACCTGCTCTCTAAGTACAAAGACTATAGAGACATCTTCAGTCAAGAATGGCTGGAGGTATTACTACAACATATAAAGCATGACCACAAAGTTTGTTGACAACATGAACTAAACCATGGTTTAGGCCTATTTATCCATTGTTGGAAAAGGAGTTTCAGGCACTACGTAAGTATCTCAAAGAGATGCTGAGAACTGGAAAACTGAAACAATTCAGTTTGTCTGTAGCAACTCCTCTTCTGTTTCTACCAAAACTAGAGCATATCTTATAGTTGGTTATAGATTACCAAGGGCTGAACGAAATTATAGTGAAGAGTGAGTATCCTCTTAGTTTGATAAATAAGCTATAAGACAGGCGTGGAAAAGCCATAGTGTTTAGAAAGCTGGACTTGCAGAATAGCTACTACCTTCTGAGGATAGCAGAAGTGAGGAATGGAAGATAGTATTACAATGCAGGTATAGCCTTTATAAATGTAAAGGTATACCTTTTGGGCTATGTAACACTCCAGCAATATTCTAGAGGATGACCAATGAGGCATTTAAAAACCTCACAGATCTAGGAGTTATAGCACACATGAATAACATTCAGATATATTCTGAGACCAAAGAGAGCATGTCGCAATAGGACAACACTTAATGGAAAAATTACGAAAGGCAGGATTATGCACAAGTATTAAAAAGTCACACGGCCATCAATAGAAAGTTGACTTCCTTGGATATTGGACCTTGGGTATAGGGATCTCTATGTTGTCAGAAAACATTCAGACAATAAGAGGATAGGCACCTCAAATATGTATTGTAGAAATATAAAGCTTTATAGGCTTTGCTAATGATTACAATCAGTTCACAGAAAGCTTTAACAAGCGTGCCAAGCTGCTAGTGCACTTGACAAAGAATGATACCAGAGGGGACTGGACCTCTGCATATAATCAAGCTTTCTACTACTTACAATAAGTATTTATATCGAAATCTACCCTAGCACATTTTGATCGAGAGAGGCCTACAAGGCCTGAAACTGATGCCAGTAATTTTGTATTAGTAGCTATACTTTCCCAGTATTGTGAGGATAGGAGGTGGTACTTGGTAGCATTTCATAGCCAGAAATTCCACCTAGCTGAAATTAATTATAATGTATGTGACAAGGAAGCAACCACCATCGTAGCGGCATTCAAGGAACAAGATCAATTATTACTATTAGTAAAGGAGTAATTGGTGATCTATATGGATTATAAGAATTTGGAGTACTTTAATGGTACTAAGGTCCTGAATCAGAGGTGGCCTCAGTGGGCAAAGTTCCTGTAAGTGTTCAACTTTAATATGGCTTAGCAGGAATGGAAGTTAAATGAGAAGGCTGAGACACTATAGCCATGTAGGGACTACCACTCTATAGGGGGACTGATTCTCAACTGCCGCCCTTTTTTCACCATGGACAGAGGGTTGTTAGACAGGAATCGGACATCTTGCGACCACTAGTATTGCAAGTATCGCAAGGGCTTTAGCTATATTTATTCTTTTTGAAAGTATTATGTACTACAGCTAAATAGATTCTGGAATACTAGAGGTTCGTGAAGGCAACCATGGCTGGTGACAAGGAAGTTGAGTGGCATTTTACAATAACAAAGTACTTATATCTGTACAGGAAGAGAGGATATATTTCTAAAGGTCAGATATTGAAATGAACAATCATGGAGGCAGAACATAAGACCTGCTTGGTTGGGTACTTGTGGACGTACAAAGCGATTCATGGGATTAGGGCGGACTTCTACTGGCCACGAGTAGATGAGCACATCATCTACTATGTCCATACCGATGATACATGTCAAAGAAATAAGACTATCTAGTATACGAAGTCCAGTTTACTGGAACAACTTGATATTCTCATAAGGCCTTAACTAGTGCTTCCAATGGATTTTATTGTAACACTGCCAGAGTAAGAGGTATATACAAAGATTTGAGTAATTGTTGATCAATTTTCAAAAATGGTATATTTTATACCACTGGTAACTGAGGTACCGATCAAGGAGCTTACGGTAATATCCATGAAGAAAGTGTTGGGACTTTATAGACTTGTTGCCGTATCCTACCTTGGTGCTTACTCGCAACAGGTAACGATGTCTTCCCTTTCTGTGCTGTGTCCAGGAGCTCCTCCAGTCTCACGACCCTATCTTAGTATTCCCACTAAGAATCGGTTTCTCACCAGCGCCAAGAGTATTGGTCCTCATTCTGTTAACTGGATCCGTGTAGCAGATAGGATCTTGACCCTACAGAGGGTTCACCTAGCGGAGAGGTTTGGAGTGTAATAGTTTTTGCATTTAAAGTTATAAGTAGGAAAGATAATGGATGGTTGCATGAAGAGCTAACCCATCTGTGAAAACCCAGCCTTCATATAGGCCTCTTCCTGCAACCCTAACCCTGCCAAGCCACAACTATGACTCGCGTAAAATCCTCGTGACACAGGGCCTCCTGAGTCGTCCGCACTGCCTACTAAATTATCTGATCACCATGAGTCGCAACTGCACCTCATGTAGAACCCCATGACCTCTTTAAGCGGGGTCAGGTGGGAAATGTATTATAATATCATATGACCCAAATAGGTCATGTGTGCAAAACATAAACAACCTCGTGATCACTCTTGTGAGTCACACAGGAAAGTCTAACTAATCCGCCTTACCGATTGGCCTTACACCCGGCCTTGCGGTAATTCTAACTGAAACCCAATAGCTTCCAACCGGAAGCTACGTGAAACCTTATTCCTTGCTTCTGCCACCTGACTATCGCTCCTCTAGTCAGATCGTGACATTAGCTCCCCTCTCCCCCGGCCTGAGTCTCTTCAGGCCTGCCATCCGATTTCCTCCACTTCGTTCCCCACGGTGTCCAAAGTGTTCCGCCTCATCGTTCTCATCCATCTTGCCGGTTCTCGTTGGCGTCTTTCCAATCTCTTGATCGTCCCGTCCCTCCACTTTAGCTGGGCGTTCAACTTTCCCAACTGCTATTCCGCTAGTCCTGCCCTCATATCCTTTGGTATTACCTTCCCTCCCACCCTTGTGCTTTTTGCTTGTAGTTCCGCGTTCTTTGCCTGTAGTTCCCTTCCCGTCCTTTCCCACCTTTCTTTTGGGCCCTGATAGAGCCGTTTGTCAGTTTCCACCTCTTCCGTCCCTTGGTGTAGTCGCCGTACCTCTTCCCGCAGGTTGGCGATGGTTCGTTCATTTGGTGAGTGTTCTGGTAATGGTGGTGGTGGTAGTGGTGGTGTGTTGGGGGTGTCCCACTCAGAGGTGTCCCATCCGGCCTGGTCGGCCCAAGAAATGCTTTTCTGAGGTTTTTTGCCCTCCTTCCTTTTCAGTTTCCTTCACGAAACCACTTCCATTGGTTTGGGTGATGCGGGAGGAGAGGAAAGTGGTGATATCTTTGGTGGGGTTTGGTGCCTTTTCCTTGGGAAGTAGGCCCCCTGTTTCTCACTTAAGTGTATCGTGCAATAGTCGTCAAAGCATATGATCCATGAGTCCCTCCGCTGTTGTTTCTCTTCTTCAGTTTGTTGTTTAATTGGGAGGTCCACGGGTTGGACCCAATTGTCGGCGCTTAGCTGTTCTTCTTCCCTCTTGATTTCCTTCACGTTGTCCATTGGAATGAGGTCTGGGCTTGTCCGGGCAATGTTCATGGAACTGCTGAACTGCGTGGGGTGCACTGCTAAAGTTTTTGGCTGGGTACCACTCGCGATCATGTTCTGGGGAATAACTGGTCCACTTGGCTTGGTGTTCAATTCGGTTTTGATGTCGTTCAGAGTCTGTTATTGCATCGAGTTCATATTCATCTTTTCCGTCTATGTGAATAGGCAGAGGGGGAAGTGTTTTTTGGGATAGAAAAGGGTTTTCCTGGTAGGGTTTAAGGAGACTGATGTGGAATGTCGGATGGGTTTGTTTTATTGAAGTGGGGACGTTGAGTTTATATACTCGCAACACGACACATTTAATTATCTTAAATGGTCCGAGTTTCTTGTAGTCCAACTTTCTCGCAGGTCTCGTGGTCTGGATGTTTTGTGGTATGAGCCATACCTTATCGTTGACTGATAGGTTACGGTCTGGGTTTCTGGTGCTTATCGCTCTTTTCCTTCTGACTGATTTGAGATAGCGTTATCTCATCTCTTAAGACGTCATGAAGTTTGGTCATATCGTGTGCTTGTGTGACCTTCCTCGGCACTTGATATTCTGCCGGGTTGAAGGTGGGATCATATCCGTAATTTGTAAAGAATGGCGTGGTATTTATTGTTTCTTGCCTTCCGTTGTTGTAGGCCAACTCTGCCGTAGATAACAATTCTGTCTAGTCGTTTTGTTGGTAGTTGACATATACTCTTAGATTTTGTTCTGATATTGCATTTGTTCGTTCGGTTTGTCTGTCCGTTTGGGGGTGGAAGGCCGTGCTTAAGCGTCAGCTGATACTTAATTGTTCTGTTATTTCCTTGCACACTCCCAATATGAATAGTGACCCTCCGTCCGAGATGATATCTTTCGGTAGTCCATGCAATCTACAGACTTGGTCTTTAAACATGGTGAATAATTGTGCTGTTGTCATATCCATTCGGCGTAGTATAAATTGGGCCATTTTTGTGAGTTGGTCAATAACGACCCATATGGTGTAATAACACTTCGATTCTGGGAGTCCAGTGATGAAATCCATCGCCATGGATTGACATGGCCTTCCAGGCGCTTCGAGTGGTTTGAGCAGACCATAGGGCGTGTGCTTTACTGTTTTTGTCCGTTGACATGTGTCGCAATTTTTCACATATCATTTAATATCATCTCGCATTGCAGGCTAGTAGTGGAATTGTTGAATCAGTGCTACCGTCTTGGCCATTCCACCATGTCCTACTTGCGAGTTTTCGTGATTTCTTCTCATCATTTCAGGTTTTAAGGCTTCCTCCTTGGGGCTACTTATCTTGTTATGGTACCATAGATAACCGTCTTCCACCTGGTATAGCCCGAGTGCTATGTTTTTCATTTGTTTTAGGCCATCCTTCAAGGCCTTCTTAATGTCGTTGATTTCTTCATCGTTGGAGGTGCTTTGTCATATCCATTCTTCATATCCTTTGTCTTGTATGGTTCCCACCGTCATGTCGCTTAGCGACTAGTATCCGCTATCCTCATCTTCTTTGTGAAAGTATTTCTCCTTCGGCAGGAGGATCCTTTGTCGTTGCAACCGTATTTCCTCCTTGTCCGGGAAGTCTTCCGTCCTTCTTGTCCATGCGTCTAGTTTTCCTCCTTGGTTTCCTGGTCTGTATTCAATTTGCGGCTGGTTTTGACTTAACGTTTCGCTCCGCCTTATTTGTCGTGCATTCAGTTCCTTGATGCTAGTTAATTCTAGCGGGCTTTTGTGGTCCGTGATAACCCGGATCACGTGTTGGCCTCCTACCGTATACTTCCTGCAGTCCTCAAGAGCTTGAACTATGGCTAACAGTTCTTTATCGTAAATATCATAGTTTCTTTGGGCTTTCCACAGGGGTTTTAATCGAAAGGTGACCACTCTCCATAGTCTGTCCTCCCCCTGCTGTGAGTGGATTCTGGAACATATGAAGTTGGATACGTCAGTTTCGATCATGATCGGTAATGAGGGATCGCAGTGTTGTAGTACTGGTGTTGTTGCAAGTCATTTTCTTAGGTAGTCAAAGGCTTGTTGTTCTCTTTCTCCACATTCTCCTTTGATTCCTTTCTTTGTTGTGTTGTATAGTGGTTTGGCCACTCGGCTGAATCCTTTGATAAATTGTCGATAGAAGTTTCAAAAGCCCACAAAGCTTTGTACTCCCTTGACACTTTTCAGTCCTTTCCATTCCTTGATAGCTGCTGTCTTGATGGGATCTGTCTGTACACCGTCCGGATTGACAATAAATCCAAGGTATTCGACTTCTTTGACCTGGAAGTTGCATTTCCCGGGTTTTAGTTTGACCTTGGCTTCTCTCAATGCTTGCAGCACTTCCCGTATATCTTGGTGTTGTTGTTCCATGTTGCCCGAATATATGAGTATATCATCTAGATAGATGATACAGCATATATTCAGCTACTTGCTCAACTTCGAGTTAATCCACGGTTGGAACATGGCTGGCGCGTTGGATAAGCCTAAGGGCATAACCAGGTATTCATATAACCCATATCTTGGTCGGAAAGCCGTCTTCCATTCGTCACCTTTGGCGCTTCTGATGTTGTGATATGTGTCCTTGATGTCCAGTTTGGGGTAGTGTTTGGCCTGTCCCAAGCGGTCCAATGCTTCGTCGATCAATGGTAGAGAGTATCCGTCTTTCTTTGATACCACATTCAGTCCTCTGAAATCAACACACAGTCTCAGTTTCCTATCCTTTTTCTTAAAGAATAAGATGGGTGCCCCCGCCGAGGAGGACGATGGTCTAATCCAGTGTCTTTCCAGATTTTGATTGATGTATTCCCTTAGCGCTTTCAATTCTTTTTCCCTCAGTAGGTAGCGGTTCATGAATGGCGCTGTCTTTGCTTCCTCTAGGTTCATCCGGTGATCTTCGCTCTGATGTTCTAGGAGATCCTTTCGTTCGTTTTCTTCGAATATGTTGAAGTAATCGTGATATTCCTTGGGGACCAGTTGCTGTAGGGTTTTCTTCTTCCTGTTGCCTTCTTCTTTCACCGCCAGCCTCGTGCTGAGCATTGATGCTTCCACTATCCTTGGTCTGTCGTCCTCTTCGTCCCATTTGAGTATCCTTGCCTGTTCTCCACTTCGGTAGAGTTGACTGAAGGCTTTTGCTAATATGAAAGATATGCGCAGGGGTTTCTCTTTGGTCTTCTCACTTGGAGCGTCTTCTGGGATTCCTCGTCCGGCACTTCCGAACCCGGTACCTCCGCATTCCTTGCCTTCCAGGTCATGCAGTTCTTGCATTTCCCGCGTATCGATATTTTTGATAATCATCTGTGCTATAAGATCTCGTTTCTTGATCACATAATCCTCTTCCTTCATGTTTATCCATAGGACTTGAACCTTGCCCCTATAGTCTGCATCCACTACTCCTGCCCCAGTGGTAATCCCATGTCGGGTGGCCATACCACTGTGTGGAGCGATGCGTGCATAGGTGCCTACTGGTGGTCCTATTGCAATCCCTGTTGGTATCATCATTTGTCCGCTCGCTGGAACCGTTGTATCCTGGGTGCTCTACAGGTCATGTCCCACAGCCCACTTCGATCCCCTCACGGGTTTTTTTGCTTCTGGGTGTAATACTTGTACCCTTAAGCCTTCGTCGGTGGGGGTCTCTTCTTGTCGTTTCGTCTCTATGTGGAGGATCTGGGTCCTCTGCTTCTCTTGTATTGCTTTCTCTTCGGCTACTGTTGCAATCGTTGGGGAAGTTTCCAGGCAGAACTGCATGCCGAAGCTGCTATTGAAGTTGATTTGTCCTTTCTCCCAGTCGATGTTGGGGTTGTGTCGTTTTAGCCATGGCGTTTCTAGTATAGCATTGTGCTTACGCAAATACGCCACTTGGAATGTCATTGCTGCGTGGTGTGCCCCTATCTCCATAACCACCCATGCATTAGGGGTAATAGCTCCTGCTTTGCTTTTTTCCCCCTTGACGACGAATACGTCTTTGGGTTTCTTGATCTTTTCCTGGGGTATTCTGTGGACTTCGCAGAAGCTTCCGTCGATAAAGTCCTCGGTAGCCCCTGAGTCTAGCATCGCATTTGTTTCTGTTTCTTTGTTGTTCGTACACAGGTTCATTTTTATCATCAGGTGTTCGTTATCGTAACTGTCCGTGTTGTTAATTGTTGTCTTATTGTCTTTTGCCGTTGATACGTGTGCGATGCTGGTGGGTTTGCTTTGTCCGTCGTCCCGGAGACCACCTTTTGCTGGGGACTTTATTCGCTTAAAGTCTCTGGTCTCTCCATGACCTCTGTTGTTTCCTGTTCCTGAATCTTTGGCTCTTTCCGTCTACAGTCCTGGATGCAGTGACCCTTCAACGGGCATTGGAGACAAGCGTTCTCCTTTCTCCTTCTCGAGTGTTCTTGGTCTGGGAGGCGTTGGAATCTCCTGCTCCGTTTTCCTGCGTCGTCCAGGTCCATTGGGTCCCCTCCTGTTGTTTCTTTCGGAGGTGCCGTCAGACTGTAAGTTCCTTTATCGCTTCATTGGATGGTTGCCTTCCTTGGGTCGCTCGTCCTATTCCAAAGGTGGTTGACCAGGTTGATCTTGTCTTTCTTCTCGATTGCCCACGTGGCGAAGTTCTCGGTTGTCGAGAACAAGTGGTCGGAGTCTTGCTAGACCTTTAGGATTGTTCCGTTACTTGCCCTGAGAAGGGTTCGCCATTCAGTACTGCCGTCATATTCAGCTTCGACAGCTATCACACGGAACTTGTGCCAGATGTCGGAGAAGCTATCCCTCCCGTGCCGCATCGTGTCTACCTTCAGTCGGGCCGTTTCCTTGGCATCTCAATCTCAGAACCGTGTTCGGAGCATCTCCTTGAGTTCGACCCATGTTATCCACATTCTTTCTTGACTTTCTTCCATGTCTGGCATGATCCATTGGCCCGCAGCCCCTCTCAATAGGCTTTCCGCAAATGCTGTCTTTATCGCCTCCTTGCCTTCTTCATACCCTTTGACTTTAAAATATTGCTCCAACCGACTCAGGAACTGTCCTAGTTCAGTCCGGTCCCCCGTGAACTTACCAGGTTCTGCAGCCTTGGGCCTTGATTCTGGTTGGGTATTGATCCTTCATAGGAATCTGGTTAACTGCTCTTCGGTCGTCAGGAGAGCGTTCGTGGTATCCCGCTTCGGGGGTGCTGGGGTTGCCGTTGAGGCCAGTCTCGCTGGTCGCGGAGTTCCTTCGGGGGAACTATCTGGTGGTGAGGTGCTTTCTCATGTAACCAGGCTTGCCGCTCATGATGGCTCTCTTGCTGCTTCTCCTAATCCTGTGTCTGGTTGTCCTAAGTTTAAGTTTTCCTCGGTGGGATCGATATCTCCTTTGTTGTCTTCCGTGAATGTCGTCTCACCTGGGGCTACCGTCTTGTTGTCTTTAGTTGTCGCAGAGGAGGCAACCAAATGTTACGGTATCCTACTCTAGTGATTGCTCGCAACAGGTAACGACATCTGCCCTTTCTGTGCTGTGTCTGGGAGCTCCTCGAGTCTCACGGCCCTATCTTAGTATTTCCACTAAGAATTGGTTTCTCACCAGTGCCGTGAGTATCGGTCCTTATTCTATTAACTGGATCTGCGTAGCAAATAGGTTCTTGACTCTACAGCGGGTTCACCTAGCAGACAGGTCTGAAGCGTAATGATTTTTGCCTTTAAAGTTATAAGTAGGAAAGATAATAGATGGTTGTGTGAAGAGCTAACCCATCTGTGAAAACCCGGCCTTTATATAGGCCTCTTCCCACAACCCTAACCCTGGTGAGCCATAACTATGACTCGAGTAAAATCCTCTTGACCCAGGACCTCCTAAGTCGTCCACACTGCCTACTAAACCATCCGATCATTATGAGTTGCAACTGCGCCTCATATAAAACCCCATGACCTGTTTGCGCGGGGTCGGGTGCGAAACCTATTATAACATCACATGATCCAAACAGGTCATATGCGCAAAACATAAACAACCTGGTGATCCCTATTGCGAGTCACGCAGGAAAGTCTAACTAATCTGCCCTACCGATCGGCCTTACACCCGGCCTTACAGTAATCCTAACCGAAACCCATCAGCTTCCAACTAGAAGCTACGTGAAACCTTATTCCTTTCTTCTGCTGCCTGACTATCGCTCCTCTAGTCAGATCGTGACAGGACTACCCAAATCTATTGTCTGTGACCATGATAGCCAATTCACATCCAAGTTCTGGATAGGTCTAATGCATCCCTTGCAGGTAGAGCACCAGGGTTCAACTACTTTCTATCTCAAAACTGATGGGCAAACTGAAATAGTTAATCAGATTCAGAAGTAGTACCTGTACAGTGACTATACCTATCAGCATGATCACGGGGTATTATTGTTATGGTTTACTGAGTATGCCTACAACATCTACATATCAGAATCCACCAGGTTGTCCTCCTTGGAAATAGACTGTAGGTATAATCTATGCACAAACTGGTCTGGTGTGGTATCCGATAATGAGGGAATACACCACATGATTGAGCTCCTTTTCAAGGATCAGAAAAGGACCTGTCCAGATATTCGAAAGATGGTAAGGTGGGCTCAAGAAAGGCAAAGCCAATAGCCTCATCAGAAAAAACTACCATCTTGGAATTATATGAACTTGAAAGAGGTAAGAATAGGCTTGGTAACAAGGGCAGACTGTACGATGTAGAACCAGGAGAACATTCACACTAAACATCTAGTAGAGTAGCGGAACCAGTGGATGTTTGGCCTGTTCATGATCAAAAATCGGTGTCACAATCTGGCTAGAGGAGTGATAGCCAAGTGACTGCAGCAAGGAACAGGTTTCACACATGACCTCCTTTAGAGGTCATGTAGTTAAGTTATGTTTTCATGCACATGACCTTGTTAGCAGATCATGGGGCTCATTTATGTTTGATTGGATTTCCCACATGATGTACAGTTGACGTCATGAGAAGAGTGTCCGCTGGCTGGTAAGGCTTACCAGCCAGGCAAACTGGTTTATGTTTCATGTGTCACCCTTTAGTAGGTCATGTAGTTTGTTTATATGCTTGATTTATATTGCGTTTGATTTATGTTTTTGCCCATGACGTCATTTAGAGGTCATGGGATGTTTTATGTTAAGCATATGACTCGCTTAAGTCATGTAACAGATTTCGTACCTGACCTCAGTTGATGATCCGGGTTGTATTAGAGTTGTGGGAAGAGGCCTATATAAAGTCCACGTTTTCACAGATGGATTGGCTCTTCTTGCAACCATCTACTATTATTTTCTATCTACCACTCTACGTGCTTTATAATATAATGCCTTGACACTCCAAACCTATCCACTAGGCAGATCAACCGTGGAGTCCAGAACCTATCCGCTACGTGGATCTGGTAAACAGAATGGAAGACTGAGATTCACAGCACTGGTAAGAAACCAATTGTTAAGTGGGAATACTGAGATAGGGTCAAGCGACCCGAGGAGCTCGGGGACACAGCGCAGAACAGTTCGCAGGGATAACCAACGTCGTTGCCCATCGCGAGTAACACAGGTAGTGCGAAACCGTAACATCCGGTTCTGTCACATGCAACATCTACTGCTAGCAAGATGGCAACCCCAAGAAACTCGGAGTTCACCCAAGACAATGAAGGAGATATCAATCTCACAGGCGACACCCTTGACCGAGGACTGGTACAGAACCACTTAGGTGAAGCAGCAAGCCAACTCTCACGAGCAGCAAGCCAGGTTATGCTACAACAAACCTTACCTCCTGATAGGTCCCCTGAAGGAACACCATGCTCAACAAGGATGGGTATAGTGGCAACACCGGCACCCCCGACAGGGCCTATCACCCAAGCCCTGATGATAACCGAGGACCAGATGATGAGATTCCTGGCAGCCATTAATGCCAACCCGGAATGAAGGCCAAAAGCAAAGGAAGTAGACCTCTTCAAGAGGGACCGCAAGAAGCTAAGACAGTTCCTAAGCCAGTTGGAACAGTACTGTAAGGTCAAAGGGTACAGCATGGGAAAATACATGATCAATGTGGTATATGCGGAGTCCCTCTTGAGGGAGGTGGCAGGGCAACCGATAATGCCTGATGTGGAAGGAAGCGAGACCGGATATCGGTCTTGTGGGAGGAATTCAAGGAAACCCTCCACCCCCAGTTTGGAGACAGAAATGCCAAAGAGACTGCAAGGCTCAAACTGGAAAAAATCAGAAAACGAAAGGATAACCTTTCTGACTACTGTCACAAATTCCGCATGATATCGGTCGCAGCGGAGCATGACGACAAGACGCAGCACCGCCACCACTTTGGCGGTAGGAACAAAAGCCTGCAGGAAGCCTGGAGAAACTCGGACCAGACGAGTTGAACGGCCGAGGCCTTCACAGTATGGGCCATTGATGAAGAGAGTAAGATCAGCTTGGACAGGCATGGTCAGAATAAGACCAGGGTGATAACCCATTCGACCCCACCCCGTAACAACAACAGTACCTACAAACAGGCCAGTGTACCATGACCGGTACCAGCAGGGGACCCCATGGACTTGGACGCGGCAGGAAACAAGAACCAATGGTTCCAAAGACTGTGAGACCAGGAATACCAGAAGAGAAGAAAGAAGGATGCATGCCTTCCATGTGGATTGAAAGGGCATTTCATCCAAGATTGTTGACACAAAGAGACCAAACTCCAAGAGATGGATGCTACTGAGAGGACAGAAGGGCAGGAGGCTTTAAAGGAATAAAGTCGGCAGCAAAGAGCGGTCGGGGGGACAAGGAACAAGGCAAACCCGCCAGCATCGCACATATGTCAACAAGGAAGAACAATGCACCCTCACCAACAAAGAAAGACAACAAGGCAATGATGAACAGTACAGATAGTAACGTTGGCGACAGTGAATATCTTATGATCAAGATAAAATTATGCACAAGCAACAAAGGGATAGAAATAAACACGATGAGTGATGCAGGAGCGACCAAGTATTTCATCGACAGAGACTTCTGGGAAACCCATGGACCAGTCCTGAATAAGATAAAGAAACCAAGAGACATATACGTGGTCGACGGGGAGAAAAGCAAAGCAGGAGCGAGCACAAGCACAGCGGAAGTCCTGATAGAGATAGGGTCAGATCGCGAAGCCAAGACCTTCCAAGTAGATGACTTGCAAAAGCACAGTGCCATACTAGGAATGCCTTGGCTAAAATGACGGAATCCGAATATCGATGTAACGACCCAACATACATGAGCTCTGGCAGAGGGAACGTATACCCATACAGGTAGCCAGGAGGGGAACTGGTAGGAACCGGCAGGCAAGTAAGGACTTGATCTACGGAGACCTGATGGCACGGGCTCAGAGAATCAACGGAAAGAGCTGGTCAGGGACTTAGGTACCTGGATGCAGCCGCGAGGGGTGTCAGCATACTTAGGGACTTCTGAATGGGCAGTTGCTCCGGTAGGCCGGGTAACTGGAGACAGGTCAGAAAGGTCTATCGCCGGCGACGGGATAGACAGTATAACAGGGAAAAGTTATCTTGTCTGCTGGACGACGTTACCCTACCCTCAGGATCAGGTTACCCTGCCTTGGGGTTAGGTTACCCTGCCCAGAGTCCTAAGTTACCCTACCTTTCAATACGAAGTCCCTCAGGGAGTTTGGGAAAATTCACTGGAATGTTTGTCACGCGAAGCCAGGCATGATACTGGAATCTGGGGTTCCGGGGGATGCTATTGGGCAAGATACGTAGCTTTGAGGGAGCTGTAAATTGAAGACATTATTCCTATCATACCCCTGCGGCCCTGCCTTGAGGCCCGGACGTCATGGGCAAATGGTTGTGTAGTTGTGCGCAGTCTTGCAAAGAGGAATCCTTGGAGACATCCTTGCAAGACGGCATACGTTGCTGCCATCCGGTCGACCGTAGGCTGTTCGCAGGATGTGCACGTGGGCCTAGGGTGGAAGGTGGAGTACCTCCTCCAAGTTGTTCAGAGTAAAACGGACCAAAGCTGACGGAGTTAACGGGTGTTAACCGTGGGGGGTCCCAAAAGTAGTCCTGGGTGGTGGCAGGGCGACTGGGAGTGTTTTACACCTACCAAGCCTGAACGTACTGCCAACACTATAGGCTCTTAAAGGGAAGTGCAGAGACACTAAAAGCATGATTCCTACTACAGGTAAGGTAGATCCGAGGTAGTTGTCATGGGTAGGGCCCATTGGCTCTCCCCCGGACTATCGTGCCCTACGGAAGACAAGGGAAGCCCGAGACCCGTAATTTGTAAATAGATAAACTGCTCATGGTAGCCTCACGGAGTCAAGTAGAGATCACTGCATATGGGAAGTGTGTCATAGATAGTCTAGTTCATGAGGTGCCTTGACTGTTGGCCTCTGGCAAGACACCGATGCGTAGAAGTTCTCACTCCGGTGGGCAAAATGGAAATGCACTGCAGAAACGATAACCGCATAAGGTGAACGCCTACTATAGTGTGTCGACACATGCATACCCAAAGGGTGTGCCAGGAGACGTGGCGGACCACCCTAAGTGGAGGAGGGTGTACTCAAGTGGTTGCAGTAAGGTGACGGGGGAGTTTCTGGCATAAGATAAAACTACCTGAAAGTCTATGCGAGAACTCTCCAACTCCAACAATCAATCCTCTCGAGACCTTAATTGAGTGACGCGTCAGGCTCAATGATATTAAGTTTTACCGTTACTTTACTCTTACATCGGTATGAACCTTTGGCAATAAGTTTGAAGTTGTTCAGTTGGGTGACAACCTTGGGATCCATCTTCCTAGAGGTGCCCCTGTTACAGTATATCGATACACGAACCCCTCCTTCCACTTGTCTCGTGATTAATTGTTTCCGACCTTTGGCACTGACCTTGCGTGAATACTGGTAACCTTGTCTAGAACCAGTAGCCCTGCGTGGAAAGCGCAATCGCTAGTACCGAACTTCGAACCAGAATGGAATCCAGCGTGGATTCAGACCTGGACATTGGTGAGCACACCGCCAACAAGTTTCATGTGCCGGTTTTTGTGGATGTTCGCGGTATCCACTGGGATGGCCACCAGCTGCTCATGGAGGCTGCTCCTATTCAGTTACCTGCTGAATGTCTTGATCTCCTAATTAAACACCCTCGCACCGCGGCAATCCCATTTTTCCCTGACCGTACCCTAGTCTACAACATGCTCCCTCCCCCGCCGCAAGTGGTTCCCTTTAGGGAGTTCTCACGCGAATTCGTCGAACCTTACATCGTCCGGGAAGTAGCCAAGTCGATTGAGGAAGCGAAGCAGGAACTGAAGAACTGGAACACCTTGCAGCGGCAGGTGTTCCGAACAAAGCTCACTATCGCAGCGGTGGAATGGATTAAGGTGCAGCAGGAGGCATACCTGCAGATGATAAGTGATCAGGAGGCATTGAAGACTCAGATGGCAGCCTTGGAAAAGGCTTTTTAAGGCGGGTATAGTATTGATGCTGAGAATGATGTACTGATGTTAGAGGCCGCACCCCCACTCCTGCTCGTCCATACCAAGCCCGAGAACTTTGCGATGGAGTTGGCCATGAGGGCCAGGGACGGCCAGTGGAGGGCATACCTGAGCCCAATCAGTATACGGATGTTGGAAAGCCCGAAAGGTAAGGGCTACAGCTATACCCCCTCCTTCTCAAGAGCATCTACAGGCTCCCTGTCAGTTCCCCCCTCAATTGCCTGCAGTAGGTCAGGCAGCCCAACGGTCGGGCGAACTAATGGACGTCGAGTAAGGAAAAGGAAGTCCCAACCGCAGGGTAGCAAGGCACCAGATACACCTGACCCTACTTCTCGTCCGACCGCCGCTTCGAACATTTCCCCCCCAACACCTGCAGTTGCAACTCCTGTACCTCCCAGTGCCGCCCCAAGACCCACACCTCTGCCAGTTTCGTTGCCCGCTCCAGATACCTTCCCTGCTACAGCATTCCCACCCGCGGTATTGGCTACCCCAGGGTTCCGACCAATGTGCGCATCATCACCCGCATTGTTCGAACAGGTAAGATGCCAGGAGGAGCGAACACCCATGGCTCTGTCACGACAGACTCCAATCCCTGAACCTGGGATGCCTGCTCGCTCCGTTCCTTGGGCACCGGTCGTCACCACGGCACCCTCGAAGCCAATTCTTTCCGTGGATCTCTCCACCATCACAAGTGGCGATTCGGACAGCCAAGACGGGTTCTGTCTATAAGGCTGTAAGTCGGGAGAGACCCGGATAGGGTAGAATCATTACCACTCCTATGCATGTGGGAAGGGACCACGGACGGCAGTGAGGCATAGAAGGAGGTACGAAGAAGGAGATGGATGACCGACATGTGGGTACGATGGGTTATGAAGACACACTGGCCCCCCGATGCCACCATTGAGTTGTCCAGAGTTGTAGTCTTTTCTGCGGATAACACAGATGGTGCCCAACCCAACTCCAGAGAGTAGGCGACGCCCTGTTGCACCACCGGGATCAGGACCATCAGGGGCTAAGCCCCCAGAGGCTGGTAACCACGATGGCAAGGAGGAACGGTTTGATGGGTACGATAGACCCCGGGAATCCCAAGGAGGGAACAGCGGAGGTAGTGGGGACGGAAATGCCCCACCTGGAGGTGGTACAGCATGAGCAGGCGGCGATCCAGGGGACACTGACTATGACAGAGCGGACGATGATGACGATGGAGATTCTCTCCCGGATTGGACCGCCTTGCTGGGTGCGCGCAAGGATGACGGGTGCAATGGGAAGCAACCACGGTGGGATCGCCGGGCCAAGAGGCTGGCGAGAGCCCTGAGGGGTACTGGTTCAGCTTCTAGGCCAACACCAAGACACCGGCAGAAGAAGCCGGAGAAGCTGAGTGGTATCCCTCCATTCAAGGGTAAAGTTATAGAACTCACGTGCTTCTTAACCGGGGTAGAGGTCAAATTTGAATACTTTACGGATTGCAAGTTAACCGACATGTATAAGGTAAACTTCATGATCCCTCTTCTTGACGACTCCGCCCGGGCATGGTATCTGGGGTTGCATGGGCACATTAGCAAGGAAGCCGCCAAGCCCACTGGTTTCCGTGTCAAAGGCAGCAACCCCTTACGAACATGGAAAGGGTTCCGAGAGCGGCTGGAACAAAGTTGCGGCGGAGACCAGGCCGAGCGAGATCGATCACTTCTCAAGTGATGAGACCTTGTGATGAAGCCCCACCACATCGATGAGTACCTGGGTAAGATAATTGATTATATGTATAAGCTTAGCCATACAAATCCAGTAGAGGTATGAGACAGGGTTCGATCAGGCATGACACAAGAGGTTCGAAATGCATGGGCAGTTAAGGAGCCCCATCCGACTGACCTGAACGAGTACCTTGATCTTCTCCGGAAGGTGGGGCACACGCTGGAAGACAACAATCAGTTCAGGAACCGTGTCACCCACCCAGCCCCCCGGTCTCTAGCTGCTGAGAAGAAGGAGGATAAATACTCGACCTTGGGCACATTCAAGAACACGGAAAAAGGTTCGGGCAGACCAAACCAGAGGTCTGCGAAACCTGCCAATTTCAACGCGGGGAAACAGGCACAGCCGGTGCCTTCTGAGTATGCAATAGCGCATAAGGAAATCCCGTCGACTTTGATCGAACGCCGGAGGAAGCACAACCACTGCACCAAGTGCGGTCAAACAGGACACTTTTGGAGAAAATGTACTGCGACAGCACCAGTCGTTAGTTCATCCAAACAGGCCCGTGTGTTGAAACGGTCAGCCCCAGTGAGCGAGCCTACAGGAACGGAGAAGCGACTAAGGTGCATTGAAGCGTCCCCTCCGCCTTCCTCGTCAAAGACACTTGAAGTCCACCAGGTATCACCGCAGATCATGGAGGTTGATACTGACAGCTCGGAGTAGACCCCTGATGGATAGATGGACATGAGCCACAGGGGTGGCTTCGGAGAAGCGTAAGTACCCTTCTACCGCATAAATGACCCTGATACTCACTACACCCAGGTGGTGTGGGCAGGTAGATGTTGCGGGCCGTGCGCGGTGGACTGGGCTATCTCTCCTTTGTTGGGTTTGTGGTTATTTCCTTTGTCCTAGTTATACGTATTTCTTTCAGGATTTCCTTAGCTGGATAGGCAAGTCATAGGACATTATTTTGGTTGAGTCTGGGTGAGGTCCTGCTCGAGGAGACGCTTGACATGGGGGAAACAAGGCTGCTTGACTTGGAACCAGTGTGACAGCAGACTTCTACCCACCTTGTGGCAAAATTTGTTATGTTTAGTACAAGCAGAATTGGTTCAGGCTGGACTTGATGAAATAAATGATGCTATTTTCAAGTTTCTCTGAGGAGGGTTCAGTACCCGAAATGATGCTGGCGTGATAGTAAACAGCCCGGTTATTGTTAAAAAGACGAATCCAAATCTCTTAACATTTACCGACCCGTTGTGACCGCTCTTGTGTCGAAAGGCAAGAGACTAAAGGGAATTACTAAGCCAGGATGACCAAGTCAGCAAGACAACCGAAGAGGCCAAAGCGTGACAACTTGCCTTGTCATACTAAGTCTGTCCACCTGCGGGTCAAGTTAGATTGGAAGATAAGGGCTAGAAAAGTTAGCGCAGAAGCGCTCCTGGTGCTCGATAGTAGAGCTACTGGGCCAGTGCTTAGTAGCCGATGGGTGAGGCAGACTCAGGCACCTTGTGTATGATGAAAGGTACACGTGCCGATAAGCGACGCTAGCGGTAATCACATTCCTGGGTCAGGTCTACACAATACCAAGTCATTAGAGATGAGGATAGGTGACCACCACAATGAGATGCGCTTTGAAGTCGCAGATATGCGCGACACCAAGGTGGATGGGTACCTACCTATGTCTTGGTTGAAGGGGCATAATCCCGACATAGATTGGCAGACCGGATCACTAACCTGGCGCTCAGATCTCTGCAAGGCTAACTGCCTGGCAGAGCAGGGGCGGTTAGTGTTCACAATCAATAAAGAGTTACTAGCCGAGGACCCTAGTAATGTGTACCCATTGGGGATTGTGCAATTCTCCAATGAGGAAGGTGCCGACATTACGGTTAAGCTGCTTGCTGAGTACAAGGACTATGGGGATATCTTCGGTCAAGAGCGGATTGAGGCATCACCGGGGCACTCGAAGTATGACTATACGATTGAGTTGGAACCCGGAACTCAAGGTCCGTTTGGGCCTGTCTATCCTTTATCGGGAAAGGAGCTTCGGACACTCTGGGAATATCGCAATGACATGCTGCGAATGGCAAAACTATGGCAGTCCAGTTCCTCACCAGCAGCACCTATCCTCTTTGTACCCAAACCAGATGGTGTATTAAGACCAGTAATAGATTACCGAGGGCTGCACAAAATCACGGTGAAGAGCAAGTATCCTCTACCGTTGATGAACGAACTGCGAGACAGGTTAGGAAAAGCCGCTGTGTTCACCAAGTCAGACTTAGAGGACGGCTACTACCTTTTGAGGATGGCAGAAGGCGAGGAATGGAAGACGGCATTGCGGTGCAGATATGAACTGTATGAATACATGGTCATGCCGTTTGTGTTGTGTAATGTCCCGGCAACATTCCAAAGCATGATAAATAAGGTCTTTCGGGATCTCATGGATGAAGGAGTCATCACGTACATGGATGACATCTTGATCTACTCCGAAAGTATAGAAGAGCACATTGCGATGGTGAGATGTGTGATGGAGAAATTGGTGCAAGCTAGACTATGGGTAAGCATGAAGAAGTCCAGTTTCCAGCAACGGGAGGTTGAATTCTGCAGATACAAGATCTCCGATATGGGGATCTCTATGTTGTCGGAGAAGGTGCAGACAATCAGGGATTGGGCACCTCTGACATGCGTCGTCAAAGTTCAAAGCTTAATGGGCTTTGCCAACTTCTATCGTCGGTTCATAGGAGGTTTCAGCAAGATAGCGAAACCTGTGATGGACTTGACAAAGAAGGATGTCTGATGGGAATGGACACCTCCGTGTGAGCAGGCCTTCAACCATTTGAAGGAAGCGTTCACGTCCAAACCTATCCTAGCACATTTTGACCCTGAATGGCCCACCTGGCTGGAAACTGATGCTACTGACTTCGCATTAGGAGCCGTCCACTCCTAGTTCTGTGAAGATAACAGATGGCATCCAGTAGCCTACCATAGTAGGAAGTTTCATCCCGCGAAGATTAATTGTAATGCCCACGACAAGGAAATGACTGCCATCGTGGCGGCGTTCAAGAAATGGGATCATTTGCTACGCTCAGTGATGGACCAGTTGGTGATCTATACGGATCAGAAGAATTTGGAGTTCTTCAATAGTACCCAGGTTCTTAACCGAAGGCAGTACCGCTGGGCTGAGTTCCTGCAACCGTTCAACTTCCAGGTGGTTTGCTGAGAAGGACGGTTGAATGAGAACGCAGATGCTTTGTCGCGGTGTAGGGACTACCGCCCTCAAGGGGGGAGTGGTTTTCCGCCACAGTCATTTTTTCGCCCCAGACAGTGGGTTGGGAGGCAGGAATGGGACATGTTGCGACCACAAGTATTGCAGGTGTGCCAAGTATTTTGGCTTCAGTCATCCTTTTTGGATCAACTGCGGGTAGCGACAACCGACGATCTGGAATACTTGAGGATCCTAAATGCAACGGCTGCCAGTGACAAAGAGGTCGAGTGACATTTCACGATGGAAAACGGCTTACTCCTGTACAAGAACAGGTGGTATGTTCCCAATGGTCGGAATCTGAAGCAGACAATCATGAAGGCAGAACATGACTCCCAAATCATGGGACACTTCAGGACTTACAAGACTATTGGCAGGGTTAGGGCTAACTTTTATTGGCCTAAGATGGATGAGCATACCACCGACTATGTGTGGACATCTGATGTGTGCCAAAGAAATAAATCCATCAGGCACAAGAAGTTTGGCCTACTGGAACCTCTTGATGTGCTTATGCGGCCGTGGGCAGTGATTTCATTGGATTTCATTGTAGCACTGCCAGAGTCCGCAGGGTATACGAAGATCTGGGTCATAGTGGACAGATTCTCGAGAATGGCCCCTTTCATACCCCTCACTACCGAGGTACCCATCAAGGAGCTTGCCTTGATATTCCAGAAGGAAGTTGGGTGCCTCCATGGACTCCCAGAGTCAATCATCTCCGATCGAGATAGCCGATTTACAACCAAGTTCTGGATAACTCCAATGCACTTGTTGCAAGTAAAACTAAACGTTTCGACTGCGTTCCACCCTGTGACTGATGAGCAGACCGAGAGGGTTCGTCAGGCACTGCAGCAGTACTTGCGTAATTACTGTTCCTACTAACAAGGTGATTGGGTTTCGCTGTTACCCCTTGTGGAGTATGCGTACAACACCTCGACATCAGAATCCACCAAGTTGTTGTAACGACCCAGCATACAGGAGCTATGGTAGCCAGAACCTACACCCATACAGGTAGCACGGAGGCGAACTGGAAGGAACCAGCAGGCAAGTGAGTACTTGACCTACGGAGACCCGATGGCCCGGGCTCCGAGATGAGTAGACTTAGTGGAGAAGTATTTAGGTACATGGCTACGCCCAAGATTGGTGTTAGTGTACTTAGGGACCTATGAAGGGCCAATACACAGCTAGGCTGGGTAACTAGAGAAAGGCCGAGTGTGTCTATCCCCGGAAGTGGGATAGATAGGGTAACAGGAGAAAGTCCACTTGTCCACCGGACAAGATTACCCTACCCACAGAACAGGGTTACCCTGCCTTGAGGCTTGGATTACCCTGTTCAAGGACCTGAGTTACCCTACCTGCCAATACGAAGTCCCTCGGGGAGTTTGGGAAAAATGACTGGAATGTTTGTCACACGAAACCATGCATAATACTGGAATCTGGGGTTCCGGGAGATGCTATTGGGCGAGCTACGCAGCTACGAAGAAGCTGTAAATTGAAGACATTATTCCTATCATGCCCCTCCGGCCCCGCCTTGAGGCCCGGACGTCATGGGCAAACGGTTGCGTAGTTGTGTGCAGTCTAGCAAAGGAGGATCTTTGGAGACCCGCTTGCAACACCGTATACGTTGCTGCCGTCCGGTCGACCGTAAGCTGTTCGCAGGATATATAAGGGGGCATAGGGTGGAAGGTGGAGTACCTCCTCCAAGTTGTTCGGAGTAAAACGGACCAAAACTGACGGAGTTAACGGGAGTTAACCGTGGGGGTCCCGAAGGTAGTCCCGGGTGGTGCCGGGACGACTGGGAACGTTTTGCACCTACCACGCCCAAGGATGTCCCCAATGCCATAGGCTCTGAGAGGGAAGTGCAGAGACACTAAAAGCATGATTCCTACCGCAGGTAAGGTGTATCCGAGGTAGTGGTCGTGGGTAGCGCCCATTGGATCACTCCTGGACCACCGCACCCTGCGGAAGACACCGGAAGCCCGAGACTCGTAAATAGTAGATAGATAAAGCGCTCACGGTAGCTTCTGAGGTCAAGTAGAGATCCATGCATATGGGAAGGGTGTCATAGATAGTCTAGTTCATGCGGCGTCTTGACTGTTAGCCACTGGCAAGACGCCGATGCGCAAAGGTTTTCACTCCGGCAGACAAAATGGAAATGCACCGCAGAAACAATAACCGCATAAGGTGAACGCCGACTAGAGCATGTCGACACATACATGCCCGAAGGGGGTGTCAGGAGATGTGTCGGACCACCCTTAGCGGAGAAGGGTGTGCTCGAACAGTTGGAGTAAACTGATAGGGGAGTTTCTGGCATAAGATAAAACTACCTGAAAGTCTATGCGAGAACTCTCCCACTCAAACAATCAATGCTCTCGAGACCTTAATTGAGTGAAGCGTCAGGCTTAATGATATTAAGTTTTGCCATCTACTTTACTCTTACATCTGTGTGAACTTTTGGCGATAAGTTCGAAGTTGTTTGGTGCGGCTGCAACCTTGGGATCCATCTTCCTAGGGGTGCCCCCGTTACAGTTGTCACCATTTGAGATCAACTATGGGTTCAACCCGAGGACAAAGTGTTCCGGTGTCCTGTCTGATACTCAAGAAATACACCCTAGTAGTGAGCTCTTGGTCAAGGAATGGGAAGGAACCTGGGAAGAGATTCGAGAAACGATTTAACGGGCACAAGTAAGGTAACAGAAATGGCACAACCAAAAAAGGTTACCATCACCAGAGAATATTGCATTGGAGGTTGTGAGCTCTGGGTGGGCAAAGAAAGCGGACCGGGTGATGTTAAACCGAAAGAACATCCGCACTGCGCAGCCGAGGGGAAGGCTGGACCACAGGATGTTTGGCCCTTTTGTGGTCAAACGTCGTGTGAGTAACCTGGCCTACAAACTCCAACTGCCCACTAGATGGAGCACCCACCCGGTTTTCAATGTCATGTTGCGCGAACCATATCATGAGGATCTGGCAAGACGTAGGGTCAAGGAAGTCCCAACCCCAGAACTTGTAGACAACGAGCCCAGTTACGTTATCGAAGCGGTTGTGGACAGTCGATGGTACGGAGGAGGAAAGGTGAATTTTCCGTCGTGCTTCGTCCCGTACCCCGTTGCATGGGAAGGCTGCAGGGCTGGGGAGAACTCATGGGAGCCCTATGAGATGCTAGAAGGGACAGGCTTACAGGCCATTCTGGATTTCTACCAAAGATATCCATCCAAGCCCAGGGACCATAGGGTCTTGGGGGAATTGAGTCATGGAAATAAGAGATGCCGCTAGTGGTCCGGAACGGACCATAGAGAAGAGGGGAGTGATGTAATGACCCAGCATACATGAGCTATGGCTGACGGAACCTATACCCATGCATGTAGCCAGGAGGCGAACTGGTAGCAACCGGCAGGCAAGTAAGTACTTGACCTATGGAGACCTGTTGGCCCGGGCTCCGTGAATGAACAGAATTGGGTGGTCAGGGACTTAGGCACCTGGAGACACCCGGGAGCAGTGTCAGCATACTTAGGGACTTCTGAAGGGGCAGTTCATCAGCAAGGCCAGGTAACTGGAGACAGGTCAGAAAGGTCTATAGCCGGCGACGGGATACACGGGGTAACAGGAAAAAGTCATCTGGTCCGCTGGACCGGGTTGCCCTACCCTCGGGATCAGGTTACCCTGCCCTGGGTCCTGGGTTACCCTGCCCAGAGTCCTAAGTTACCCTACCTTTCACTAGGAAGTCCCTTGGGGAGTTTGGGAAAATTGACTGGAATGTTGGTCGCACGAAGCCATGCATAATGCTGGAATCTAGGGTTCCAGGAGATGCTATTGGGCGAGATACCAAGCTTCGAGGAAGCTGTAAATTGAAGACATTATTCCTATTATACCCCTCTGGCCCCGGGATGAGGCCCGGATGTCATGGGGAAACGGTTGTGTAGTTGTGTGCAATCTAGCAAAGAGGAATCCTTGGAGACATGCATGCGACAACGGATACATCGCTGCCGTCCAGTCGACTGTAAGCTGTTCGAAGGATATACAATGGGGCATCGGGTGGAAGGTGGAGTACCTCCTCCAAGTTGTTCGCAATAAAACGGACCAAAACTGGCGGAGTTAACAGGTGTTAACAGTGGAGGGTCCCAAAGGTAGTCCCGGGTGCTGCCGGGGCGACTGGGAGAGTTTCACACCTACCAAGCCCAAATGTGCTCCCAACGCTATAGGCTCGGAATGCGAAGTGCAGGGACACTAAAAGCATGATTACCACCACAGGTAAGGTAGATCCGAGGAAGTGGTCATGGGTAGCGCTCATTGGATCACTCCCGCACTACTGTGCCCTGCGGAAAACACCGGAGGCCCGAGAGTCGTAAATAGTAAATAGATAAACCGCTCACGGTAGCCTGCGGAGTCAAGTAGAGATCAATGCATATGGGAAGGGTGTCATAGATAGTGCAGTTCATGAGGTGCCTTGACTGTTAGCCACTGACAAGACAGCGATGCGCAGAGGTTTTCACTCCAGCAGGCAAAATGGAAATGCACCATGGAAATGATAACCACGTAAAGTGAATGCCGACTAGAGGGTGTCGACACATGCATGCCCGAAGGGTGTGCCAGGAGATGTGTCGGACCACCCTTAGCGGAGAAGGGTGTGCTCGAATGGTTGGAGTAAACTGCTGGAGGAGTTTCCCGCATAAGATAAAACTACCTGAAAGTCTATGCGAGAACTCTCCTACTCCAACAATCAAGCCTCTTGGGACCTTAATTGAGTGAAGCGTCAGGCTTAACGATATTAAGTTTTACCGTTTACTTCACCCTTATATCTGTGTGAACATTTGGCGACAAGTTTGAAGTTGTTCGCTGCGGTCGGAACCTCGGCATCCATCTTCCTAGCAGTGCCCCCACTACAATCGATTGGGAAAAAGACCAAATCAACTTCAATAGCAAACTACGCACGCAGTTGTGCCTGGAAACATCCCCAAGGCTTGAAATGATCCCCGAGAAACCAGCAATAGGAGAAAACCTGCCAACTCAAACCCACCATGTGGACACTAAACACAATAAAACGATTACCTACAACCAAGGTATAAGGCTGCAAGTGTTACACTCAAATGCTGAAAAACCCACCCGAGGATCCAGGAAATCGCAGGCTATGACCTGTGCAGTCTGGACAACACGACAGTCCCTGGCAGAGGACAAAAGATGATAGCAACAGGAATTGCAATAGAACTACCTGATAGTACCTATGCAAGAATCGCCCTCTGCAGTGGTATGGCCACCCGACATGGGATTACCACATACACTACAGTGGTCAATACAGACTATAAAGGCGTGGTGCAAGTCCTACCAACAAACCTAAAGGATGAAGACTATACGATCCAAAAAGCGGATTGCATAGGTCAGATAATGATCGAAAGAATCGATACCAGGGGGCTCCGCGATGTCCGAGACCTGGACAAGATCAAAAGAGAAGAGGAAGGATTCAGCAGCACTGGAGAAGGAACCCCCAAGGACAACCACCCCACCGACACAACAGAAGAGAAACCCGCGCGTATATTCTTCATACTAGTAAAGGTCTTTAGTCAACTCTATCAGAGAGGGGAACAGATGGGGATCCTTAGATAGAACGAATAAGGAGACGCACCAATGATTGCAGAAGCATCAACGATTAGCACGTGGCTAGCGGTAATGATAGAAGCCAAGGAGAAGAAAACAACTCCGTGGCAACTGATCCCGAAAGAATATCGCGATTATGTCAACATATTCGCAGAAAACGAAAGCACGGATCTTCTCACACACAACAGCAAAGATCACTGGAGTAAGTTACAGGAAGGAAACCCAGCAGCCTTCCTGAAACTCTACCCGTTAAGGGAAGAAGAATTGAAGGTATTGCCAGAATACCTCCAACGGAATCTGGCCAGCCGATGGATCAGACCATTGTCCTTCTCAGCGGTGGCACCCATCCCATTTGTCAAGAAGAAAGATAGGAAACTGAGACTTTGTGCTGATCTCCAGGGGCTGAATGTGGTATCACAAAAAGACAGTTACGCTCTACCATTGATCGACATAGTATTGGACCGACTAGGATGGCCTAAACACTATACGAACTTGGATTTCAAGGATGCATATCACAACATAAGAATTGCCAAAGGAGATGAGTGGAAGATGGCTTTCAGGACGAGATATTGGCTATTTAAATATTTAGTCATCCCCTTCAGATTATCCCATGCACCAGCCACGTTCCAATAGTGGATCAACTCCAAGTCAAGCAAACACGTGGACACATATTGTATCGTCTATCTAGAGGATATCGCCATCTATGCAAACAACATGGAGCAACACCACCGGGACATATGGAATGTCATACAGGTGTTAAGTGAAGCCAAGGTCAAACTGCAAACTTCGAAATACAACTTTCAAAAGGACGGTGTCAAATACCTAGCATTTATCATCAATCCTGAAGAAGTACTAGCTGATCCAGGCAAGATGGCGGCTCTTGCCGGAGGGAATGCACCCAAGGGCGTGAAAGGAGTGCAAAGCTTCACGGGCTTTTACAACTTCTACCAAAGATTCATCGAAGAATTTAGCAGGGTGGATAAACCCCTTGACGGTAGGACAAGAAAAGGGATCGAATAGGAATTGGGAGAGAAACAACAACAAGCACTCAACAATATGAGAAGGTGACTTACTACGACACTGGTATTATGGGATTTCGACTCCACCCTACCTATCATGATCGAGATAGATGCATCCAACTGTCTATGCTCCTGTATTTTCTCCCAATAGGGGCAGGACGGTTTAGGGAGGCCGGTCACATTTCCATCAAAAACAAGGTAAAAAGCACCGTAAAACTATAATATTCACGACAAGGACCTGTTAGCCATTGTCCAACCAATTAGGAACTGAAGGAAGTACACACTGGAAAGTCACCATGTGATCCCTATTATTACAGACCACAAGAGCCTACTAGCGTTTACTACCACTAAGCAACTAAATAGACAACAGATCAGGTGGAGTGAGACATCAAGCTAATATCACCTCCAAACTGAATACCAACCAGGGAAAGAAGAAGGAAAGCCCGACCCATTGACTCAAAGAACAAAGGACGTTTCGGACCAAGAAGAAACATAATCAAAGTGACAAAGGATACTTCTCCCCAGGGAAAAGTATTTCACGAAAGAAGAAGATGAAGACAGGGGATACAAATCCCTGAAGAAAATAACCACAGCTACAAGCAACGATGAAGGATATGAAGAATGGATAAAAATAGGCACAGCCAACGATGGAGCAAGAAAGGATATAAGGAAGGCCGTGAAGGAAGGGCTAAAAAAATGAAAGGTGTGGCCCTCAGGGTATACTGGGAAGAAGATAGATGCCTATATTATGAGGACAAGATAAGGCTCTGGGACGAAGAAGCCTGGTGAATGTGTAATGACCCAACGTACATGAGCTAGGGCAGACGGAACCTATACCCATACAGGTAGCCAGGAGGCGAACTGGTAGGAACCGGCAGGCAAGTAAGTACTTGACCTATCGAGACCTGATGGCCCAGGCTCCGAGCAGGAACAGAAGTGGCTGGTCAGGTACCTAGGTACCTGGGTACACCCGGGAGCGGTGTCTGCATACTTAGGGACCTCTCAAGGGGCAGTTACTCAGTTAGGCAGGGTAACAGGAGAAAGGTCAGAAGTGTCTATCCCGACGACGGAATAGACCGGGTAACTGGAAGAGTCTTCTTGTACATCGGACAAGGTTACCCTACCCTTAGGACTGGGTTACCCTACCTTTCAATACGAAGTCCCTCTGGGAGTTTGGGAGAATTGACCGGAATGTTTGTCACGCGAAGCCATGCATAATACTGGAATCTGGGACCCCGGGAGATGACATTGGGCGAGCTACGCAGCTCCGAAGAAGCTGGAAATTGGAGACAGTATTCCTATCATACCCCTCCGGCCCCGCCTTGAGGCCCGGACGTCATGGGCGAACGGTTGTGTAGTTGTGTGCAGTCTAGCAAAGAGGAATCGTTGGAGACCTACTTGCAACACCATATACGTCGCTGCCGTCCGGTTGACCGTAAGCTGTTCGCAGGATATATAAGGGGGCATAGGGTGGAAGGTGGAGTACCTCCTCCAAGTTGTTCGGAGTAAAACGGACCAAAACTGACGGAGTTAACGGGAGTTAACCGTGGGGGTCCCGAAGGTAGTCCCGGGTGGTGCCGGGACGACTGGGAACGTTTTGCACCTACCACGCCCAAGGATGTCCCCAACGCCATAGGCTCTGAGAGGGAAGTGCAGAGACACTAAAAGCATGATTCCTACCGCAGGTAAGGTGTATCCGAGGTAGTGGTCGTGGGTAGCGCCCATTGGATCACTCCTGGACCACCGTACCCTGCGGAAGACACCGGAAGCCCGAGACTCGTAAATAGTAGATAGATAAACCGCTCACGGTAGCTTCCGGCGTCAAGAAGAAATCAACGCGCATGGGAAGGGTGTCATAGATAGTCTAGTTCAGCAAGGGGTCTTGACAGTTAGCCACTGGCAAGTCCCCGATGCGCAGAGGTTTTCACTCCGGCGGGCAGAATGGAAATGCGCCGCAGAAACGATATGCACATATGGTGAACGCCGACTAGAGCGGGTCGACACATACATGCCCGAAGGGGGTGTCAGGAGACGTGTCGGACCGCCCTTAGCGGAGAAGGGTGTGCTCGAATAGTTGGAGTAAACTGATGGGGGAGTTTCTGGCATAAGATAAAACTACCTGAAAGTCTATGCGAGAACTCTCCTACTCCAACAATCAATCCTCTCGAGACCTTAATTGCGTGAAGCCTCAGGCTCAACGATATTAAGTTTTACCGTCTACTTTACTCTTACATCTGTGTGAACTTTTAGCGATAAGTTTGAAGTTGTCTGGTGCGGTCCCAACCTTGGGATCCATCTTCCTAGGGGTGCCCCCGTTACAGAATGGGAACAAGAAAGAGAAATCAGGACATCCCGCGGGTAGGAGATAGCATAGGGGTAAAAACGACAGCATTGATTCAATGATCATACCACTGGCTGTAACGTGTTCAGGCCTGGCCCTAGTCACGTAGCGGTACAATAGGAGCAGATGGCTTGGTGATCAACACCCAGGGAGCGCTGCTTGCTAAAGGAGGCTTCGAACGGGGTGTAATAGGAGATCAACGAAGTAACCGTTCAACCAAGTATATTTAGGAATACTGTCTGTCGAAGGGGGCTGTTTCCATCGCGGGAATCAGCGGTCTTTAAATACAGCATATCGCTTATCTCCAGTATGATCGATATTGCAAAACATTGTATGTATCAACCGATAGCACACGAAACAATATAAGTATCAAACAATACTGTGAAACCAAACATAAAACAAAGTGTGTATCAACTGATAGCACATGAAACACTACAAGTATCAAACGATACTGTGAAATCAAACATAAAACAATGGTAACCCGTACCGGTTACACTGGCCCTCGATGCAGGAAGATATTAAAACATATATGAAGAATTGCAACACATGTCAGCAAACAAAAACAGTTAATCTTGCACTCTATGGACCACTCAAACTCCTCGAAACTCCGGGAAGGCCATGGCAATCCATGGCTATGAATTTCATTACTGGATTACACGACTCGAACGGTTATGATGCCAGATGGGTTATTATCGACTGACTTACACAAATGGCACACTTTATACCATGCAGAACAGATATGACAATACCCCAATTCCTCAGTCTGTTTAAAGACCAGGTCTTTAGACTACATGGCCTACTGCAAGATATTACCTGCGACAGAGGACCCCCCTTGACATCGGAAGTATGGAAAGAAATCACAGGACAATTAAGTGTCAGCCGACAATTGAGCACCACTTTCCACCAACAAACGGATGGACAGACTGTATCAATGAATGTGATATTGGAACAATATCTACCAGCCTACGTCAACCTCCGACAGAATGATTGGACGCAATTCCTATCCTACGGCAACCTCTGACAGAACAATTGGACAGAATTCCTATCCATGGCAGAATTCGCATACAACAATGGGTGACAAGAGACGATAAACACCATACCCTTCTTTGCGAATTACAGATATGATTCATCATTCAACCCGGCACAATATCAGGTGCCCCAAAAAAATAACGCAAGTCGACAATATGATAAAAATACAAGACATCTTACAAGATAAAATGACTCTAGTACAAATGGGTTAAAAGGAAAAGAGCAATAAGCACTGGAAGCTGGACCAGAACCTGGTAGTCAGCGACAAGATCTGGTTGATGCTGTTCAATATCTGAACCATGAGACCATCGAAGAAGCTGGACTAGAACAAACTAAGACCATTCCAGGTAATTGAACAGGTTGGATTGCAAGCATATAAACTCACCCTCCCCGCCTCGATAAAATAGACACATTCAACATTGCATACCAGCCTCCTCAAACCCTACCAAGAAAACTCCTTTCCCTCACAGAAACAACTTCCCCCTCTGCCTATTCTGACAGAAGGAGAAAACAAATACGAACTCAACGAAATAATCGATTCTTGCTTGCACTACGGTAAACTGCAATACCATACTAAGTGGACTGGTTATTCCCCCTCACATGACCAAGAGTGGTATCCAGCCACAAACTTCACCAACTCTAAACTTGTCCTCCTCATCCACTAGTACAACCCACACAAACTAGGGACTAACTATCCACACTGAGGCGGAAGAGAACAGTTAAGTCGTGGTTGAGGACTGCGAAGGATTCGAACCAAATGTGCCACCGGCACGGAAAGGGGCAGAAAAAGGAGCAACCCAGAAGAAAGAACTTGCACAAAAGTCATGGACATCATGCACCAGCGAAGAGTGCACGATACACCAGGGTGCAAAGAAAAGTCATCGGTGGTGGCCAATGGAGGCCACTAAAACAAGAGACTCAGACAGCGACTAGGAGTGGGAGAACCCCTTGCAGCAACAAAACTGGGAAGGAGAAACTTTGGCGACCCCAATGGGGCCAAGAGAGGACAAAATTAAGGGGCAAAACTGCATGTGCAGGTTCTGCCCCTACCACAGGCAACAAGAAAAGGTGGCATGAGAACAGGCTCTGGGGATGGAGCCGAGAAAAAGAGGGTGGCACAAAGTTTCTTCCGCCAGTAAAGATGTCCTAAGAGACACTATCCCCACACAAGATGCAACAATGACACGGCAAAAATGGATGAGAAACAAATGGCCAGAAATGGTCAGTCGACTGCAATGAACGGTCGATGGACTACGCGAAGTGAAGAGGATAGTGTGGGAACAGGGACAGAGACAGGATCTAGAATGACAGATCCGAAGAGAAGTCATGGACTGGCTCCCTGAGAAATACCATAACACGAAATACCACAAGCTGCGCATCCCCCAGTATATAGCATCGATGAAGGAAAGAAGAAGGAGGAGAAGATAGACGTATCCTCAGGCACTGAGGATGTGAGAGAGCGGAGCTAATGTGACAATCTGGCTAGAGGAGTGCTAGCCAAGTAAGTGAAGCAAGGAACAGGTTTCGCATATGACCTCCTTTAGAGGTCATGCAGTCAAGTGCGATTTTGACGTACATGACCTCGTTACCAGGTCATGGGGCTCGTTTATATTTGCTTGGATTTCACACATGACATACATTTGACATTATAAGGACAGCCTAGGCTGGCTGGTAAGGCTTTCCAGCAAGGCTGAGTGGATTTTGTTTTGTGCGTGACCTCATTAGTAGGTCATGTGGTTTGTTTAGACACTTGATTTATATCATATTTGATTTCTGTTTTTGCATATGACGTCATTCAGGAGTCATAGGATATTTTGTGTTAAGTGTATGACTCGCTTGAGTCCTGTGATAGATTTCGCACTTGGTCTCGCTTGTGGATCAGGGATGGGTTAGGGTTGGGGGAAGCAGCCTATATAAAGGCTTGGTTTCCACTAATGGATTTGCTCTGCCTGCAACCAGCTAGCATTATTTCCTACCTACTACTCTACGCTCCTTACAATACAATATCTTTACACTCTAAACCTATCTACTAGGTGGATCAACCATAGAGTGAAAAACCTATCCGTTACGCAGATCTTGTTAAAGGAATAAAAGACCAATGCTCTCGGCACTGGCGAGAAACCGATTCTTACATGGGAATACTAAGATAGGACCAAGGGACTCGAGGAGCTCGCGGACACAGCGCAGCGCCGTTCGGAAGAATAACCAAGGTCATTATCCATCATGAGTTATACGAGTAGTGGGAAAACGTCACAAGCGGGTGGGTACCTGGGCCTACAAACGGCAGTTACCAGTCCGTTGATCTATACACCTAGTTTTCAACATTCTACTTATAGAGTCATACCATGAGGACCTGGATAGAACCAAAACCAAAGAGGTTCTAACCCTGCAAATTGTAAATAATTAGCCAAGCCAGGTTATTGAGTCCGTAGTTTACAGTCGATAGTATAGAGAGAACAATGCAAAGCTACCTCAATGATTTATCCTATGCTCAATTATATGATAAGGCTATGGAGGAGAGCAAAATTTGTGAATGCCCTACAGGATGGTAGAGAGTGCAGACTTCTAGACCTTTATAGATTTCCCGCATAAATACCTGTCTAAAGCAAGGGAGCATCACAGTACCAGGGAACCGAGTTATGGCTATCAGAGTCCTGACTAGCTCTCCAGGTTGAACCTTAGGGAAGAGGCAAGTGATGTAATAACCCAGCATACATGGGTTATGGCAACCTGACTCTATTCCCTTACTGGTGACCAAGTGGTTAACTGGTAGGAACAGGCAGTCAAGTAATTACTTGCCTTATGGGTACCCTATGGTTTGGGTCCCCCTGTGAACAAGTAGGACCATAGGTACTTAGGTACCCAGATATTGGGTACATGGGTACATGGGTATAGGCAATGTCGGCATACTTAGGAAACTTAGGTAGGCTGGTTACCCTAAAGGACAGCGTAATGGGCAAAAGAATACAAGTCTAACTTAGCTGCAGGAGTAGACAGAGTAACAGGGTAAAGTTACCAAAATATCCTACTAGGCTTATCTCAACTGGGGAGTCTAGTTGCCCTGTGATGGGTGTTGGGTTACCATGTCAAGGGCTCTAAGTAGCTCTACCTTGCACCATAAAGTCTCAGGAGAGATTTTGGGAAAATTGACTGGCATGTTTGTCATGTGAAACGGTAAAGAAACCCCTAATCTTGGATTATTTGGGAAGCTATTGGTTGTGCTACACACCCCCAAGGAAGCTGCAACACATGGACATTATTGCTGTCACAACTCTCTGGTGATACCTTGAGTCCCAGGTGGTATAAGCAAACAGTTATGTAGTTGAGAGCAAGCAAGCAAAAGGGGACTTTGGTGAAGACACTCATAACACTGTATACGGTCTGGCTGTCTGCCCAACTATGAGCTGTTTGTAGGATATAGGAGAGGGTATCGGTGAAAGATTGAAGTGACTTCTCTAAGTTGTTTAGAGTCAAAGGGACTAGAACCAACAGAGATATCAGAGCCCAACTGTTGCAGTCCCTGGGATAGTCCTGGGTGGTACTGTAAACAAGTAGGAGAGTTTCACAACTATCAATCCTAAATGTGCTCCTTCGCTGTAACCACAGTGAGAAAAGTTTAAGAATAATGAAAGCATGATTCTTATCATGACTGAGGTGTTTTAGGGCATGGTGGTTATTGGTAGTACCCATTGGATCACCATATGTAACACATTATCAGAGGAGTCTCCATAGCCTCATGGCTTGACAGACGTAGATCAAATATATAGACCCAAGAGGCTAATGGGGACTTGTACAGCTAAACTGCATATGGGAAAGTATTTGTATATTAGTAGGCTCTCCAAGGTGTCTTCCCTGTTAATCACTAGTAAGACCCTGATACAAAGAAGTTTCCACTCTGGTGGCAGTAATTGAAACATGCCATAGAGACTGAACTGCATAAGTAGCTCATCAAATGGGGTGTATTGATATATGCATATGCACGGGGATACAGAAAAAGTACTGAACAACCTTTGGCAGTGAAGGGTGTACTCCAAGAGTTGGAGTAAACTGATGAGAGCATTTCTGGCATAAATTCTAAATACTTCAATCTATGCGAGAACTGTCCTACTCCCACACAATCAACATCCTCTGAAGATCTTAATTGGGTGAAGTATTTTGCTTAACAATATTCACTTTTGCGACTGGAATTACTCTTACAGTGTATATAATCTTCATGTATTTCATATAAAGTGTACTCAGTGTCATCCTAACTTTTGGGTCTATCTCCCTGTGGATGAGCTTGTTACAGAGATAGTATCCCTTGGTAGAGATATACTTTATAAATATACAGTCATCCCTTTTAGGCTATATAACACCTCAGCAACTTTTCAAAGTATGGTCCAGGTAGTATTTATAAAGCTTGTAGATAAGGAAGTTATAGGCTATATGAATAACATTCAGATCCATTCTGCAACTATAGAATAGTATATGGTACTGGTGAGATAGGTGATGGAAAAATTGTGAAAGGCCGAAGTACATATAAGTATTAAAAAGTCTAGCTTTCACCAATAAGAAGTTGACTTCCGGAGATATAGAATCCCTAATCTGGGAATTGCCATATTGTTGGAAAAGGTACAGACAATTAGGAAATGGGCACCTCCACCATGTATCATGAATGTTGAAAGCTTGATGAACTTTGCCAATTTTCTACTATTAGTTTATCAAGGGCATTAGTGAGATTACTAAGCCACTAATAGACTTGATCTAGAAGAATATCAGATAGGACTAGACTCCTACATATGATCAGGCCTTTTGCCAGTTCAAAGAAGCACTCATGTCTAAATATATCCTAGTACATTCTAATCCTGAGAGACTTACATGATTGGAAACTGATCCTGATGATTTTGCTTCAGGAGCTATACTTATACAGTTCTGGGAAGATGAGAGGTGGGACTCAGTGGCCTACTATGACAGGAAATTCCACCCAGCTGAGATTAATTATAATATTCATAACAAGGAAATAACTACCATTATAGCTGCATGCAAGAGGTCTGATCATTTATTGCAATTGGTAATAGACCAAATGGTAATCTATACAGGTTATAAGAATTTAGAGTACTGCAATAGTACTAAGGTCTTAAACTATAGGCAGAAGTATAGGGCAGAGTTTCTACTACTGTTTAACTTCAGGGTGGTTTACTGTAAAGGGTGGTTTAAGGAAAAGGCTGATGTACAATCTTGGCATAGGGACTACTACCGTGAAAGGGGGAGTGATTCTCAACCGTAGCCCTTTTATTACCCTATAGAAGGTATTGTCTGCCAGGAACAGGATATTCTACAACCATAAGTATTGTAAGAGTGGTAAGTGTTTTGGCTACAGTCTTTATTCTTAGAAGTATTATAGGCTGTAACTAAGCGTGATCTAGAATATCAAAGAATCACGAAGGCAACTATTACTAGTAACAAGAAACTTGACTAATATTGCATAGTGGAGGAGAACCTACCTCTCTACAAGAACAGGTTGCATAACTGAAAGAGTCAGAAATGGAAATAGCTAATGATGAAGGTAGACATGATTCCCATTTAGTGGGACTCTGTGGAACCTACAAAGCAATTGGTAGAGTTAGAACCAACTTTTACTAGTCTAAGATAGATGAGCACATTTTTGACTATGTCTGGATCTGTGATACATGTCAATAGAACAAGTCTATCTTGTATAAGAGGTTCAGGTTGCTAGAACTATTGATATTTCAAGAATGTATTGGACAGCAATTTCGATAGATTCTATCATAGCACTGCCAGAATCAAAGAGGTATAGAGAGTGTTGGGTAACCATGGATTAATTCTCAAAGATGGTACATTTTATCGAGCTGGCTAGCAAGTTACTAGTCAAGGAGCTTGCCTTGATATTCCTGAAGGAAGTGTAGTACCTTCATGGGCTGCTACGATTCATATCTATAACCATAATAGCCAATTCACATTCAGATTTTGGATATGTCTAATATGCCTGTTTCAAGTTAAACTTAACATTTTCATTACACTCCATCCACAAACCAACAAGGCAAACTGACATAGTTAATCAGACTTGGACACAGTATATATGCAGTTACTATTCCTATCAATAAGAGGATTACATGTTGCTGCTACCATAGGGCTTAGTATGTCTACAACCCCTGCATGTCAGAATCTAGCAAGTTGTTAGTGTTGGAGATAAAGTCCAGTTTTAATCTAGGAACAAACTAAGTAGATATAGTATCTGATAACTAGAGAATATACTGTAGCAGTGAGCTTATAGTCAAAAACAGAGAAGTGACCTGGCAGGAGATTCAAAAAACAATATAGCCAGCCTAGGAGAGGCAGGGGTTATGGCCTGACCAGAGAAGGCTACTATCTTCAGACTATGTTACCTTTGAAGATATGGTAACAAGTCAGGCAGAAAAGTCAGACCATGTGATATTAAACTAAAAAAACATCCATACAAAATACCCAATAGGAAAGCTAAACCAATAGATATTTGGTCCTTTTATAGTCAAACCTGGGGTGGGTACTCAAGCCTGTTTGCTCCAATTACTAGACCATTAGTCTATTCATCACGTTTTCAATATAATTCTACTAGAACCATATTGGGGGAATTGAGATAAGAGTAGAACCAAGAATGTTCTCACACTGGATGTCTCAGATATCGAGCTTGTCCATGTACTGGAGGCTATGGTTATTCGTCGATAGTACAGAGGAATGAAGACAAAGTTTTCTCCATATTTCATCCAGTATCTAGTATTATGAGAAGGCCATGGAGTAGAGGAAACTTTGTAGAAGCCCTATGCGATACTAGAGGGTATGTGCTTGCAGGCCACTCTGAATTTCCACCAAAGATAGCTATCAAGATCTAGAGTCTATAGTGTTATAAGGAAGCTGAGTTGTGAGAACAAGAGATAGCCCTTGCTCTCTGGGGTGGACCTTAGAACACTGACGAGTGATATAATAGCTCAATATATATGTATTATGGTAACCAGAACTGATACCCATACAGAAGACCAAGTAGTCGACTGACCGGATGAGGCAGGCACGTAATCAGTTGCTATAAAGATACCCAATATTCTAGATTCTCATCTGAGCAAACCAAGTACTTAGATACTTGAGTACTGGATACATGCAGAATGGCAATGTCAGTATACCTAAAGCCTCAAGTAGGCAAGTTAGGCTACTAGATTGAGTAACTGGAGAAAAGATACTCGTGACTAACTCTGCTGCAGGAGTAGGCCAGGTAATAGGGTAAAGTTATCCTGACATCCTAGTAGAATTACCCTACCTTAGAAGGCTAGTTACCCTGCCATGGAACATGGATTATGCTGCATAGAACCCTGAGGTACCCTATCTTGTACTGCAAAGTCTCTTGGCAACTTTAGAGAAAATGACCAGAATGATTATTACATGGAACGATATATAGACCCCAAATATGAGATTCTCTAAGATGCTAGTGGTTGAGCTATAGAGCTTCAAAGAACATGTAACTTCAAGATATTATTCCTATCATACTCTTCTGGCCCCACCTTAATATCCAGATATCAAGGAAAAACAGTTGTGTAGTTCTATACCTGCTAGCAAATTGTAACTTTTAAAGAGGCTCACATAATACCACATATACTCTGACTGTCTGTCCAATGGTAAGCTGTTCACAGGATATATGCATGAGTATATGTGAGAAGGATAAGTAACTTCTCCAAATTGTTCAGAGTAAGATGGCTCAGGATTGACAGTGATAGTGAAAGCTAGCCATAGGGGTCCCTGGGGTAGTTCAGAGTACTATCATAGACAATGGAGAGTGTTTTACCTCTATCAAGCCTAAATGTGTCCCTAGCCTGTAACCTCTGTGAGTCAGGTTTGAGGACAGTATAAGTATGACTCTTATCATGACTGCAGTGGTTTTGGTTATCAGGATCATTGGCAGTACCTATTAGATCACTATACTAGACACTCCATCTGAGGAGTCTTTGTAGGCCCTTGGCTCAATAGACGTTAACAGACTATGGAGACTAAAGAAGCCAAAAGGGGCTGTTATATATGAAGTGCATATGGGGAAATGTTTATAAATTAATAGACTCTCTTAGGGGTTGTCACAGTTAGCCACTGGTAAATCACTGATGCAAAAAGGTTTTCCTTCCAATGGCCATAATTGAGATATGCTACAGGAACTGAACAATATAAGAAGGTTGCTGATAAGATTGTATCAATATATGCATGTCGCCGGAAATACAACAGAGGCATCAAACAACCTCTAGTATAGAAGAGCGTGCTTGAAGGGCTGTAGTAAACAGATAGGAGAGTTTATAGCATAAATTCTGACCACTTAAATCTGTGCAAGAATTCTTGTCCTCCAATACAATTAAATCCTCTCGCGACTTTAATTGAGTCTGGCATTTGGCTTAATGATACTAAGTATTATATTTAATTTACTCTTATCTTTCTGTATGAACTTTTGGTGATAAGTCTGAAGTTGTTCAGTGTGGTTGCAACCTTTAAGTCCATCTCTATTGGGTTGCTCCCATTATAAGATACAACTACTGGCCAACTGATCTCACAAATAAAGGTATAGTTCTTGGACAAAAGTGACTATTGCCATGCTGGACTAAGCATCTGCCCACCTTCCACTCAGTAATATCAATCCACTATAAAATATCAGATTTATATAAAGCTGCACAATTTTTTGTAAGTAGATAGAATAAAAGATATAAGTGAACATTATTAATTTAATATGTAGTATACCCCCCTTTTGTCTCAAGAACTGCCTCTATTGTTCTAGAAATAGCTTTTACGAATCTTTCAAACAAATAGTCTGGTATCAACTCCCAACAAGAAATAAGGGCTTTCTTTATCAGAGACTTTATCTTCTTTGATAATCTACTATCTACAGTCAAGTGAGCATAATGTTTACGATAAACCTTCTTGAGATGTACCCCAACATACTCAATAGGGTTAACATTTGGTGGATATAGGGGCCAATCCACCAACACTTCTACCCCATTCTCCTCCAACCATACTATTGTAAGCCTAGCTGTATGCACTCTACTATTTCCTTGCATAAAGATTGCCCTGATACCTATTTTCCTTAATTCTTCTAAAAAATCAAGCCAGAAAAAGTCTAAAGTCCTACCATATGTCCTAATATATACCCTATTCCCTCCTACTACTCGTATCCTATTACATGTTCTCTTCAATCTACTAGCAAAACAGGTGTATACTATTAGTTTAATATCATCAGATTTTCTTACTCTCTTGCTACACTGAGGAAGTCATTTCTCAGTAAATATTCTAATGAACAAATGACCACCTGTATTCACTGATATCTCTACAATGCATTCACTACCCCCAACAGCTCTTCTCCCTTCGCAATTCATTTACTATACACGCTTAAGGTACACTACATATCTCTTTGTTCCCAGAACAGGTATTAATCTTAGTCTCTTAGCTTTAACATACTTATGAATCACATGTTCTGCAAGCTTTCTCTTCCTTGTTTAGACTAAAACATCAGGAGTAAAATCTTGTTCTAGTTACCAAAGTGGTATTTCTCAGTTGTGATATAAGACAATAGGTAAATGTTAACTACCTTGGGCAGTAATTCTTTGCACTCTGCCTGTTCCGGTATGTGCTAAACCTGGACCTATCTTCTGGTATCATTGAAAGGTAGAAGCAAGTGTTGAAGGTAGTATTTTTCCATAGTAGGATATCTCTGTTAAATTTGTTTCTACCTCTCTCATCCCTACTGCTCTCAAATAGCTAGACTCCAGCCACTTCTTTCTCGCTACTCTCTTCCTGGATTGGCCTGTTTTAGTTGTAGTATACACTGGTGCCATAGCTGGAGTTGTGGTTACTCTTCTATAATTGGTTGTATCGCCAATAATAACTTTTATCAACAAACTATGTAAAGGTTCATTAGTTTCTGTTCCAGAAACATATTCAAACCCTTAAAGAAATACCCTTTCTCCTTTCTACTCCTCTTACACAATCAGAATACTACTTTTCAGTGGCACATCTGAAGACCTAGTTTTGCTAAGGATTGCATCTTCTTTCAACTAAGTATTTATTACTCTAAATTACCTCTTTAAAATCCTTTCCAGTTCAAGTCTTATGTCTTTTAGTCTCAGCTAATCTTTTTTAAGCATTATTAGAAGTAAGCTTTGCTCTTTTGTCAGCTAGCTACTTCTTAATACCACTCTCTTTTAAAGTCTAGCCTACTATAGAAACTAAGATATTAGGAAAGTATATTTGCTACAGCTTTTCCCTATTCTAGTTCTTCTGGACCCTTGCCTCTTATACTAGTAATTGCTTTACTTTCTAGAACAGCAGTTGTGGTTGGTATGAGTGGAAAAGGTTGTTAATAGCACCTCACTTTAATAACTGAGTAAGAAAACCTTTGACATTTAACTAAAACTAACCAACTATCTAAGTAACTATTAAAATTTTTTGAAAAATCTGAAAAAAGGCAAGAATCATGCCTTTCACATCTGAGTTAAGCTACTTGCATGATATCTTGAATGCCATAGTTGTTGCTATTATGAAAGTTCAGTTAGTCTCCTTGAGGGCTCAGTTGTATACTCTTTGCTTATTCACTATTTTTGCCAAGACTTTTACTTAGATACTTTATTCCCTGTATCTATGAAGGACCAGCTACAGCCAGGAATGTTGATCTGAATCAGCAGAAGTGGTATTATAGACAAAACATGTTGAACAATCCGATCTCAAGAATTCTGATACCAAAATAAAACATTCAAATCAATGCTGTACATGTCCAATGTAGTTGAAATCATATGTATTATGTTTTTGGAGGTTGCTCCCTCTGGTATAATAAGGTTGATTTAGTATTTATCACCTTCTTTTTCTTTTTCTCTCTTTCTGTTATGGCTCTCTCCATGAGGTGCCAGACATCTCTTTTCTTACAGCCCTTTTCAACTCTTTTAGAAAAGCGAGTTTGTATCATAATTATTATACTTTAACTATTCAGGTTTGGATGTAGTATCTACTACAATTGATGGCATTTAGAGATATGATGCCAAAAGGCTACTAGGATTTGATATTTTAGTGGACTATGTCTTAGAACTTGATATAACATATATTATAGATAGAATCACATGCATGATGTTCTTATACCTTTGCTTGTATAGTACCCCAAGAACAAGGACTAGTAATAACAATAGAACAAGATTCTTCTAATATGAATAACCAGATAGATAACTGTTTTGGTATTTATCTTTTACATGATCCATTTTGCACCGAACAATTGAGAACTGGCGAAGTATTTCTAATAGATAGAATAATAATACTTGGGAGGAGCTATGATATAATATGGGTACTGATATGTAAAAACAGGGCAAATCATCAAATGTAACAAATTTCCTTTTAGGCATGCCAGACTTCTTGAACATAAAAAGCATTATTAGAAGAGCTTAAAAATATATTTATTACCTAAATTGTAGTCTTTATAAGCTTTTTAATTTAAAACATCTAATTATCTATTTCCTTTTTGATATATAGATTAATAGCTAGCCTTTCAAGGTATTGGAAATATAATTATTAAACATTTTTTATATGTCGAATTGATTGTTATAATAGCTGGTTCAAGTCCTATTTCACTCCGCTCATAGTTAGGAAAACCAAGTGTAACGCAAAAGTAAGTGCGACACCACAGAAAACTTCTTTGTTTTTTTACACTCTTTAAATTTTCAGATATTCAGGTCACTGTGCATAATATAGGGTATTAACAACCTATTCTTTATTCACTACTATGTAGTCCAATTTCATTCAACTGTGACAATATACCGAAGACATTGAATTCTGAGCATCAATGACTTCCACAATGGACACAGTGCCCATGAAAGAATAACTCAATCAAGCACTGAAATGACTAGCTAAATATCCAACTAAAACTGCAAGTATAGCTGTACAACTCTTTAACATACAACTCTCTACAATCCAAACACACCAACTATACTAGTACAAGCAAGTACACAATTCTTTTGCAATATTCAACAAGTATGTTGGTACCAATTTTATCCTAACAGAGACACCTATATAAGGCAGAAAAGTTAAATCCACCCTCCTGAGTATGGTTTCAGCAATGGCTGAAGAAAAATACTAGCCTTTATACTATCAAAACAAAACTGATTGCATGAGTCCAAATCATAACACATGGTGAAGACTAGTTGAAATACTTTTTTCAAACATATCGAAATACACTTTCTGAGTAAGATATTGATCAGTCAACATACGACTATAAGATGAATGAGTCCAGAGTCAGCGTTGAATGTCCAAGAGTAGAGATGGTTATTGTTCCAACCGAAGTCAATGAACTATATATGTTGAGTCCCAAAAACTGCAGGTTGATTACAATCATTGAAGCAAACTGTGCCGATGGAAGCTCACCCTCACCCCCAATTGTTATATGTCCTGAGGAAAAGATCATGGAAAATTGGATCCATGAAAACTTAAGTAGAGCAGAGATGATTGTAGTTTCACCCACTGGATATACTAATAAGAATATTGCTCTATCCTGATTAGAATATTTTATTAATTATATTGGCATAGGACTAGACAGTCCTTAGCACATTCTTCTTCTGGATGGGCATATTACTCATAGCAGGGAAGACTTTACAATTCGCTGACATGAGAACTATCTTAACCCCTTTGAGTTTCTATCACATCTGATCTATGTATTGCAACCATTAGATATTGATGTTTTCCGCTCTTGGAAATATTACTATAACCAATCAAATCAATCCACTGCACTCTTTACTCACTTAAAATAGAATAAACTATCTTCTTGTTTTTTCGTCACTTGGACTCTATACAGAAACAAACCTTCCAACAATATACAATCAAAAATACATTCAAGGATTCAGGAATCTTCTAAGTTTCTTATAAATCTGTATTAACAAAATTGTGCCAGTATACCAGCAAGCCAACTCAAGTAGAGGAGGAATCTGGAGGTAGGAGTGGGGACTCTGGAGCCTGTAGTAGTTTGATTGGTGTCGGTATAGAAGGTATTGCTAGAGGTCAACCACCTGCAATACTTCCCAGTTCCTATTTTGAATGTTAGTAGGGCATGGACATGTGGGTAGACCAGGCAAAAACCTTTAGTACTACTTCAAAAAAAAAAAATTCTGCAACAGGCAAAAGCGACTAAGATTTGTTTTACAAAGAGACAGGTTGAGGAGGAATCATATCACTCTATTTAAAACCAAATTCAAGAGTTGGAAGTACAGAAAACAAGATCTCATCAAGTTATTCAAAAGTGTGGAATGATATTGTTAGAGCTGGTCTGACTTAAGAAGACAGGAACAGTGGAGAAAGAGAGGGCTGCTGCAATGAAAAAGGCATAAAAGAAGATTGAGGTTGCTGTCAATCAGGCAAAAGCTGCATTAACCCAGCAAGAGATCTAAGTACAAAAGGCTGAAAGGAAGAGAAGGAAGCAAATTTATAATATTCAAGCCCAAGGTGAAATTGTCTCTGCTTGTTTGTTGATTACAATTCCAAACCCAGAAAAGAATCCTACCGGGCAAGATATTGAGTTACTCCATCAACCACCAGATCTCTCACAGGCCTTATTATTGCGGGATTCAGACTTGAGTCCTACAGGAGATAAGATTTAAGTCCGAAAACTGAAAACAAGTATTGAATTTAGTGAATTAGGACTGTGTACTAGAGACCAGGAAACCAAGATGAACAAGATATTAGTGGAGATAATTGTAAGAAGATGGGTTTTAAATCAGTGTCGGAATCTTTGTATATAGAAGAGTATTCTATCGCTGGAAATGTTAATTTTGTTAAGTTGAATGAAATTGGACTACATGGTGGTGAATAAAAAGTAGGTTATTAATAATCTATATTATGTGCATTGACTTGAATATCTGAAAAGCTAAAACGTATAAAAGAAAAAGGTTTGTGTAACATCGCACTTGCTTTTACATGACACTTGGTTTTTCCAACTAGAGTGGAGTGAAATAGGAGTGGAACCGGCTAGTAAGACATTTGATAATTTTACGCAAAATTGCCTGTAGTACAACTAGTATCCCAAACTATTGTAAATGTTATTACATGCAGTATTTGTTATTAGCAGATCAGCATAACTAATGGTTTACAAAGTAAATTATTATAGTAGAATAAAATAATTGAAATACTAGCAACACTATTGCCATCAGAGAAATTAGAAATCTTAGATAGTCCTTATAGGTTTATTTTCTGAAGTATTTTTCCTCTTCGCTCTATTTTTTCTTATATTCATATTACGAATACTAAAGGACAAAATTCTAGTTCTACCGATATACAAATACAATCTCAAATTCTGAAGATAATACAGAATACAAAGTTTCTGCAATAGTAGAAGGATATTGTTCTAAATATCCATCAGACTCTGGAGATAGCATTTAAGATATATTCTCTCTTAGTATGTCTTGTGATTATTTTAGTAATTAAGAATATAGTAATTAAGTTATAATTTAGAAAGGGATTGTGAATTGACAACTACTAAAACAAGAATTGTGGGGTTTATTAAGTGTTGTACATGTACTAAGAGCTATACTGGTAAGAGTAAAGTTAAGGACTGGAAAAGATGACTTGATCATAATGATAAGTTGGAATGCAAGCAGAAAAAGCTTCCTTTTAGATATCACGTCTCTTTATAATTTGATGTATATTTACAATCTTAGCAAGAGAGCATTAGAAATAACAAAGCTTACTGCAGTAGTTAAAAAATAAAGAATGAGTAAAGGTTAAGTACAGTTTGCTCTTTATAGGTAATATATATCTGAATATCGTTTATAGTTTTTGGCAGATGAATAGAAAATCAGTTGATATTAACTTAAGCCTGTTAGAGATATTAGAATACCTGTACTTAAAGGTTATAAAAATTATGGTTCAGTAGTGAATAATAAACTTTCAAAGTTAGTAAAACTTGATATTAATAACTTCTTGAGTACTATTAAGAAAGAAGAATATGAATCAATTGTGACAATAATATTTAAGTAAAGACTCAAGGATGGTAGAAGTGTTAAGTATATAGAATTAAAGCAGATTATATTTCTCCCCTCTTATCTCTCTTATCAGGTTATCTACCAAAGTCATATAGCTTAAGCTTTAAGTACTGACTAAGAGAACTATGTACTGTTTGAGTACTTTTATAAGTACTGGAAAGGTCACAAGTACTTTAAGTTTATAAAGATTTTCAAGCTAGCTAACAATATTTGTAATGATTATACTATTCTAAGAAATCAATCTGAACATGATTTCAATTTAGGAGAGAGTATAGAGACAGATAATAAATTAAGCTTAAATAAAGGTATTGACACTAGTTATATTTCTAGAGTAACTTCAAAGTAATTGCAGATTCAGCAAAAGGAATATCATGCATATTGAATAGCTTATGTTATGATTTCTAGCCAATAATAAAATAGAATAGAGTTAAGCCCTGGTATGAGGTTTTAGGCTAATACTTCATATAACTACTCTCGACTAGCAAACAGACACTAGTGTCAAGTCTGGTTTGCTATAAGAAAAGGCCGAATAGTCAGTTCTGCTCCTATTTTGCCATTGCTCATAGTTGGTGAAACCAAGTGTGATGCAAAACTACAGACCTGTTTGGCAGGCACCTATACAAAAATACAATTGTATTTCTGAAAAATGGCTCATAAGCTAAAATAAAATACTGTAGTATTTCTAAAAATAATTCTGTTTAGCCACACACTTTTATAATAGTATTTTTTTTAATAAGCAAAATCTTATCTGATATCTGTAATAGAGCTTGTACAATATAAGTATGTTTTTTGTTTTTATTAGACATGTAGTATATATACAAACTACAATTCTGTTTTCTCCATACAACAAAATATCTCTTCATTTCTTTTTGTGATAGGAAATAGCAATTGGGTATTCTGGACTGAGAAGTTTCTCATTGAAGCTCTTCTGAAGTATGTTTAGAAGATTAAGCATGCTGAGCATGGATTTACAAAAGTGATAGGGGTAGAGGTTGTAACAGAACTTAATGCCAAATTTGAAGAGGTGCTTCTCAAGCCTATTATAGTTATGCAAGGTAAGAATAAAGAAGTTATTGTTAGTGAATTGATCCAATCAAATACAATTTTTGTAGTAGTTTATAAATAATTAAAGTAAAGTATATTGGCTAATTATTCAATTGAGGTTTGATTAGCTTAAATGTGAGTTTGAAATTGTTCAAAAGATAAGACCAAACTCAGGATCTGGTTGGGATGAGTTTAAGGGTATTCCCTTGGTGCCAGCATTGCTTTGGCATAAGTATATAGTGGTAAGTACCATTTCTATTATGAAAACAAAGTGATATAGCATTTATACAAGTTCAAGCTAATAGAAGATTGATAAAATATATATATAGGACTATGAAGAAGCTTCAAAGTATCACTATAAGGAATTATCCTACTATGAGCTTCTATAAAGCTGTTTTCTAGTGTAATGGCTTCAGGAAGATTTGCAAGAACTAGGGAGATTGAATCGGAGGTAGAGAGGGACCAGGCAGTATTGAAAATGGAATTGAGTGGAAGTGAGTTGGGAGGTTCAGGGCGGGATGAGGAAGTGGCCGGTAGCCAGCCTAAGTATGAACTAGAAATTATTGGAAGTTCCATGCCCAATAATTCTGGTTTGACTTAGATTGTAAACTGGAATCCTGGGTTCAGCAGAGGCTCTAGTAGCCAAGGTTCAAGCTTTCTTGCTCACAGTCAAAGTAGATTGTCTGATGCTGGTAGTGGAGAGCTCAGAGATGGTCATAATAGCGGTTATCAGAATAATTGTGTCTGTATAGGTTGAACAGCTGAAGGCACAATTGCAAATGTACTACTTGCTCTCCATGATGAGACTGTTGAACCGAGAATTCAGAGCCAAACCAACAAAAAAGAGTAGGCAATCAGTAAGCTCCTTGAGCTTTATGTAGAGTTAGATGCAGATAGTGAGTCTAATATCACAAAGCTGGTACTTACTCTTCAGAAGAGAAAAAATGCTATTGGATTTTTGGCAATTGGCAAATATGCTGACATTAGAACCAATAGGATTGCAAGACAGCTTGTTTCTTAATATGTGTAATAGATATCTTTTATGCATATAACTTGAGTTTCAATCAATAAACTATTTTGTCATTAAATAGTTATAGATAACTATCCAATAATACTTGAATATCCACACTTTATATTTATTTAGATTTAGCTGATAGTCTCCGCGCATTTCAGATGTGATTTGATCCCGCAATCTTGCCATTTTCTTTTTATCATTCCCTCTATTTCCTTCATATGCATTTTCCTCTTGGTTTACAGCCTCTCTATTATCCGCCAAATATTCATGTTGTGCCCCTAGTCTCAGATTTCCCCCATAGACTATTAATTCTAAGTTAATTCAAAATCAATATTCACACTCTTGACAACCTACTTGAATTTGAGTATTTTCCTGCTCAACTCTCTTGTGACTGGAACTCTTCAATTGAGTCTCTATTGTTATCATTTATTTGTAATGGGGCACCCCTACAAAGATGGATCCCAAGGTTACGACTGTACCAAATATCTTCAAACTTATCGCCCAAAGTTCACACAAATATAAGAGTAAGGTAAATGGTAAAACTTGATATCACGAAAAGTGATGCTTCACTCAATTAGGGTCTCAAGAGGATTGATTGTTGGAGTAGAAAAGTTCTCGCATAGACTTTCAACTAGTTTTATCTTATAGCAGAAACTCCCCTATCAGTTTACTCCAACTATTCGAGCACACCCTTCTCCACTAAGGGTGGTCCAACACATCTTCTGGCACACCTTACAGACATGCATGTGTAAATACACTCTAGTCGGCATTCACCTCCTGTGGTTATTGTTTCTTCAGTGCATCTCCATTTTGCGCACCAGAGTGAAAACTTCTTCATATCAGTGCCTTGCCGGAGACTAACAGTCAAGACACCTGATGAAGCAGACTATCTATGACACCCTTCCCATCTGGATTGATCCCTACATAATCCCAGAAGGTAGTGTAGGTGGTTTATCTATCTGCTATTTACGACTCTTGGACTTCCAGTGCCTTCTGCAGGATATGCTGGTTCCGAAGTGCTCCCCTCGGTACCACCCAGAACCACTATCTCGTATCAACCTTGTCTGTAATCGGAAACATGCTTTTGGTACCACTACACTTCGTTTATAAAGTCTATGGCATTGGGAACATGTCCAGGTTTGATAAGTGTATAACTCCCCCAGTTGTCCCGGCACCACCCAGAACTACATTTGGGACCCTGATAGTTAACTCCTGTTAACCCTCTCAGTTTTGGTCCACTTTTCTGCAAACCACTTAGAGGAGGTAGTCCACCTTCCATCCTATGCCCTCTCCTATACTCTGCGAACAGCCTACAGTTAGCCGGATGGCAGCAATTCAGATAGTCTTCCAAGCAGGTTTACATTAATTGCCTTTTGCTGGACTGCCCACAACTACACAACTGTTTGCCCATAACATCTGGGCCTCAAGGCAGAGCAAGAGAGATATGATAGAAATAATGTCCTGAATTTACAAACTCTTTGAAGCCACATAGCTGGTCTAATAGCATCTCCTGGAACCTCAGACTTCAGTATTATGCATAGCTTCATTTGACCAACATTCTGGTCAGTTCCCCCGAACTCCCTAAGTGACTTCATATTGCCAAGTAGGATAACTCAGGTTCCTAGACAGGATAACCCAAGTGCCAAGGCAGGGTAACTGTGATCCTTGAGTAGGGTAACCCACTCTGGAGGTCAGGGTAACTTTAACCTGTTACCCTGTCTATTCCTATAGCAGAGATAGACTTCTCTCCCTTCCACTTGTCCAGTTATCCTACAAATCCTTGAGCACACTAACACCTCCCTAGGGTTTATACATTACTGTTCATAACAGAACCCAGACCATCAGGCTTCCATGGGTCAAACCCTTGCTTGTCCTCCTGTTCCTACCAGTCTGCCTCCGGGCTGTCTGCATAGATGTAGGTTTAGTCTACCACAGTTTATATATGATTGGTAGTTATATTATTCCCCATGTATCATTTACTAAATTAAATTTCAGCTCTTCTGGATGGCACTTAATAAAATTATACAAGCCAGTTAGAGCTAAGACATGCTCAACTTGACCTTGAACTTGAAATAGATACTCTGCCACATTTTTCAAGATTGGCAATCTTCACTTTAGTACTCCAAAGATTCTTCCCCTTGTATTCCTCAACTGAGAATACCATAGCTTAAACACATTGCCCTTACTTTGTAGCCTGATTCACATTGACAATTAGCATGCTGTAATCAATTAACAACTCTATTGAATTACACTCTATTATAATTCGCTAAAGATTCTTTCACTCCAGGATAATCACTGAATATAACAGGTGTGTTCTGTGATTAGTACTGGTTATATGGATGGTATCGCACCTCATGGTATAATATCAAGCACCCTTTTCTTAATATATACCTAGCATTGCAAAGGTAGTGCTTACCTTCATATATTACAAATCTCTTGTCCAATGCATCACTTAATACCTTTCCATTATAAGTGGACCACTTCCATCTAGTTAAATCATAATGGAACTGGAGATCATGTATATAGGCAACTATTCTATTTTAAGTTATCTGGTCCTTACAGTTCCAATATGTTCCTACATCTTACTCTGATACATGGGCTGGCACGTGAATACCATCAACTACCTCTCCTACATTCCTGAACTGTGGATCGAACTTCTTATTTCTCTCTACTTCATACCCACACTCATTCACTAGGAGTCTAACAAAGCTGGTGTAAAGCCTTATCACACTATTTAAAACAATATTGAAGCAGCTATTAATCCCATATTTTATTAGTACTTATGCCAAGCAAGGTATTAGACAGTAGAAGATTTCACTTACTGGCTAACTGTATCACCACCATGCTGAAACCTCTCCCGCACATACCAATTTAATGAATTCCATCCCATAGTTAAAATAAATATGGCTACTTGCTCCTCTATCTTAACAAGCTTTATTGAGATAAGTAGAGCTCAATCTTCTAGCTATTCGCATAGTTGAAGGAATACTTCACATAGTATTCATAATACCTCAATCACTCATGTTCTAGTTGTTGATGAAGTAAGTAGTTCTTCCACATATTCTTTTCCGGGAAGTCCAGAGTTTGGACATTCCAAACCTCATATCATGCTCCTGCTACATCAGTAATAGCTGTAGTAATATTCAAAAGAAAGGTAGTATTTAGTCCTAGTGAAATATAGCAATTGTTGTGGTTGGCCTAATCTGTATTGTCTTCCATAATCTAACAAGTAAGTGGGTATTGATGATTAGAAAGGATATGATTCTGCAGCACTGAAATTAAGAATATTTTTTGTAATTGGGTACTAATAATACCAATACTGTATAAAATAATAAAGTAAAAAGAGTTGTATTGGAAGATTACAAAAATAATTGGCAAGTGCGCCCTATAGTACTTAAAGAAAGCTTAAATTTGTTTATTTATTTATTTTCTTTTACAAAAGTGCTATATAATAAAAGATTTAGTGGTATTTTTATGGAAATACCATATTTAGTGGAATAATTGAACCACACGCTAAGACATCTGATTAAGGTAGGTCTTGCCAAGGTAGCACAAGCCTTGTTATGTAATATCAATTTTAGATTTTGCTAATTCTCATAAAATACATCCCGCTTATCATCACTCTCTGTAACGGGGGCACCCCTAGGAAGATGGATCCCAAGGTTGCGACCGCACCGAACAACTTTAAACTTATCGCCAAAAGTTCACACAGATGCAAGAGGAAAGTAAACAGTAAAACTTAATATCGTTAAGCCTGTCGGTTCACTCAATTAAGGTCTCGAGAGGATTGATTGTTGGCGTAAGAGAGTTCTCGCATAGACTTTCAGGTAGTTTTATCTTATGCCAGAAACTCGCCCATCAGTTTACTGCAACCATTTGAGTACACCCTTCTCCGCTAAGGGTGGTCCGACACGTCTCCTAGCATGTGTCGACACACCCTAGTCGGCGTTCACCTTATGCGGTTATCGTTTCTGTGGTGCATTTCCATTTTGCCTGCCGGAGTGAAAACCTCTGCGCATTGGTGTCTTGCCAGTGGCTAACAGTCAAGGGACCTCATGAACTAGACTATCTATGACACCCTTCCCATATGCATTGATCTCCACTTGACTCTGGAGGCTACCGTGAGCAGTTTATCTATTTGCTCTTTACGGGTCGCGGGCTTCCGGTGTCTTCCGCAGGGCATGATAGTCTGGGAGTGATCCAATGGGCCCTACCCATGACCACTACCTCGGATCCACCTTACCTGTGGTAGGAATCATGCTTTTAGTGTCTCTGCACTTCCCTTTCAGAGCCTATAGCGTTGGGACCACGTTCGGGCTCGGTAGGTGTAAAACTCTCCCAGTCGCCCCGGCACCACCCGGGACTACCTTCGTGACCCCCACGGTCAACACCCGTTAACTCTGTCAGTTCTGATCTGTTTTACTCCGAACAACTTGGAGGAGGTACTCCACCTTCCACCCTATGCCCCCTAATATATCCTGCGAACAGCCTATGGTCGACCGGACGGCAGCAATGTACACGGTATTGCAAGCATGTCTGCAAAGATTCCTCTTTCCTAGACTGCACACAACTACACAACCGTTTGCCCATGACGTCCAGGCCTCAAGGCAAGGCCGGAGGGGTATGATAGGAATAATGTCTTCAATTTACAGAATCATCAAAGCTAAGTAGCTCGCCCAATAGCATACACAAGAACCCCAGATTCCAGTATCATGCATGGCTTCGCGTGACAAACCTTCCAGTCAATTTTCCCAAACTCCCTGAGGGACTTCGTATTGAAAGGTAGGGTAACTCAGGACTCTGGGCTGGGTAACCCAAGACCCAAGGCAGGGTAACCTGATCCCGATGGTAGGGTAACCTTGTCCAGCGGACAAGTTAACTTTTCCCTGTTACCCTGTCTATCCCGTCGCCGGCGATAGACCTTTCTGACCTGTATCCAGTTACGCGGCCTAGCTGAGCAACTGCCCCTTCATAAGTCCCTAAGTACGCTGACACAGCTCCCGCATGTACCCAGGTACCTAAGTCCCTGACCAGCCAATTCTGTTCATTCTCGGAGCCCGGGCCATCGGGTCTCTATAGGTCAAGTACTTACTTGCCTGCCGGTTCCTATCAGTTCGCCCCCTGGCTACCTGTACGGGTATAGGTTCCGTTTGCCATAGTTCATGTATGCTGGGTCGTTACACTCTCGGCTAATTCTACAGAATCATCCTCACCTGCCACAAGCTCTCCTTCCTTTCAATTTCTCAAGCTATCCTAAAGATATGTGCTATCAACCCCCTTAATTGCGATCGCACTGTCACAACTTCCATCAATTGGAAGTGCTAACCCCAGAATACAAAAGGACTTCTTTATCACTTCTGCTTGGGCCCACGAAAAGCTCTCCCAAGCTTCCCCAACAGCCCAGGTAGTAAGTATTTGCCATCTCCCTATCATACTCCCAGCTAATGCTGCTCCAGATCTTATAATCTTCTCCTCCTCTACCTCGATTTGGCCTAACCTTTCTTCCAATACTTCCTAAAGTTAATCGGATATTGTTAGCCACATCGCCTTTCGGGAATAGGAGTGGGAGTCATTTTTTTCCACCGCTTCCACCTACTATAGAAACTCAAATGATTGAATCTCACACTAAGAGGTTGGTGTTGCCATTCTGATTGCCTGGCATGTAATGTCTTCTACTTCCTTACTTTTGATATAATACACTAATTCAGAGGTCAGGAAATAAACCGCATTGTAGCAGTTTACTCATGGCACAGCTCAAGGCACACCATTCAGCAGAACAAAGATTAAACGTCTTAGTGCGATGTTCAATTATTTGGGTTCCTACCATACCATAAAAACTAGAATAATTGCATCTCAGGCTAAGATGGTCTGAACTGCCTCTCTTGAATTGGAGAGTGCGATACAGTAAGAAAGCTGTCTTTCAGCTCAAGTGATCTTATAGGAAGAGGCAACTTCAAGGTTCTAGCCTGGGGTACAATTATTTAGTTTTTTCAGGGATTGAGGTAAGTGGTTGTACCAATGAGGTACAGCCACCTGACATTATGCTAATAGTGATATCGTTTGCAAGGTAGGTGTCTAATACCGGTGGTGTCTTATATGCTTCGAAGAGGTCTAGTGCAAGTAAGGTAGGCTGACTGTTTAGAACAGGTATGAATTGTTCCGCAAGCCATTCCAAAAGGTTCTTGGTATTCGCATAGGCCTTTGAATTGAATTTAACAAGCACACATGGGTCATACTTCTCCTTCTCCTTTACAATTAAACCTCCTATTCCTTGTCCATGAAAGAAAACTGATGGCTTGACACGGAGTGCAACATGAGCAAAAATCGTAAGTTGTACTGTTGCTTGTTGTTTCTCCCATCCGCACTGACTCCTTTGAACCCAGATAGGACAGTCCCAATTTGGTTGTAGGTTCGTCCCTCCAGATACCCAAATGGTAATTTTGCTTGCTTCGGGTTGCTAAGATTTGGCAACTGATAGCGGCTGATAGTGTCTGATTTCTCCGGAAGCCTGGTATTGTTATTTGGACCAAGTTGTAAGTTATATCTATTGAATCGCATCCAGCTTAATATGACCTCTCCAAAGTCCGACAGTAGGTGACTGGAATTATTCGTAATGAATCTGAGTGATACTCAATGCCATCTCGAAAACCCTTGCAACCACCTCTTAGAAAAGCAAACAGTAGTATGGAATTCTGTCGGATAAAGTTCTTTACGTAACTCTTTGCTGACGCTTTAAAACCCACCTCTACAAACCATCTTTTCTTCCCCACAATGGATACGACACCTATTACATGAATTGCATTCCAGTAACTCTGACTCTCTTTTTCTTCCTCCTCCTTGCTGCCAATACTGCTACTTACTTAGCTCCTTATACTTCCCCTCCGCCTCCTCCTTTCTCTATCAGGAAAGATTTCCCAGTTGAATTTTAAACCGTTCAGCAACTTCAATACAAGATGGTTTACGGCGTTGGGTAGAACTAGTAGGTACTGAGGGTATTGCGCAAGAGGAAAGAAGATAAAGCTTATAGCTAACTGCATATGATCGATAGCGATTTCTGACTGGTTTGGGTGTTGCTTGTCGGGCCTCAGATAGTCCTTTCCATTTTGGTCAAGGCTTCTTCTTGATTCCGCTATAAAATCGATATGCTGGAAGTGGCTCAAGCGCTGGCTGGACTTGAACTCTTCCGCTATGTCGATGTGGCATTTGAAGTAATTATAATTGGGTAGAGGATAGGGAATACCGAATTCATCTCTTCAAAACCAAGTATGTAGCTACTTTTTCTCTGATGCTTATTTACAGATATCTCTTCTTGTAGCTTCAATATCTCTCAGTAGTAGACCTGACATTGGAATTCATGGGTCTGAGCACTTGTCTCAGAGTACAAAGTAATAATGATCATCTTGACTCACTAATTTCCCAATGCCAAACCTTATTTGAATGTCTTAGCCCATGGTTCAATTATTCCAGTAAATGCGGTACTACAGTATTTCTGGCTTGCTGAACACGAGGCCAAACTAAATAAAAATACTTCCAAAAATATATTACAAGAGTGGAAATACTATCATATTTTTCACTTGCTGAATGGAGCCTGAGTATGACATACTAGCAAATTAGTTTTTTTTTCCCTACCGAGGCTTACATAATGCTACTTTTTCAACTACATAGTGTAAAATGTCACTAATAATGAACTTGTAGGAACCAGCCATGTAGCAGTTTTCTGTAGTTTGAATAACTTATAATGGTATATACAGATTCACTATTGCTACCTACTAGTAGATTACATGTCCACAATTAAAAGATACAAAGATAGCATTTTTGATAATAGAGTCAGATAGGATATATGAAGAATCAGAATCAGATTCACCAGCAAGCTTCTTGTAATTACTTGCAAGAGAGCTGTTTCCTCCCTGAGCCTATTTTCCAGTATATCCCTATTCTATATCTTTTCTAATAGTACAAATGTCAATTTCAGGTACTTTACCATCTATAGTAACCAGCTGAAGATCTATTCTAGATGTGATACTTGTAGATCGAAGCTTTAGTATCAATAAAGCTTGCAATAAATCAGGAAGTAGTTGTAATAATTCAAGATTAGCAGGACTAGGATCCCTTTCTGAATTAGAAATTGGTACAAGCATCCCAGCTGGAACAATTTCACCTCTCACCTGAATTATCTTAACATGTTACTTTCTCTGCTTCACAGCCTTGCAGTCAATATCAATATCATAATAGCTTAGAGAAGCTTTTACTTTATTAACCGCAACCTGAACCCCCTCTTGAGCTTTCTTAATAGTAGCAGCTTCCTTCTTTTTAGCCTTTTTTTCTTGTTTAAGTCTGGTAGCTGCAATAGTAATCAAATATTTTTTTGAATAACCTATCTAGATTTGCTTTCATGCTTTGCCACCTCTAACATTTGGGTTTGAACATTCTGGTAAGATTGTCACTTAAGTTCATCCTGGGCAAGCCATATCTGTATTTTTTTTGCCTATTGCTGGAATCTGATTTTTGAGGTTGGACTAAAGGTTTCAGCATAATCAATCCACTCTTCTATACCCTTTGGATATTCAAAGTAGCTGCTAGGAGGTCTAGAAATCTCCAAATTACCATCTTCAAATGATAGTACTTCTCAAATATCTGATAGTCCCTTACTCATAAGTGTTACAGCTATACTAGACAGTTCTCCAATAGGTTTTCTTTTATTGTAATGGTATATTTTCTTGAAGGCTGTCTTATATAAGACTAGTAATATTCCTTACTCTTGAAAGGAATTTTTACTTGTATATGGCTAGAATAGTGGATTGAGGTTGTTGCTCAAATCTCAAAAGAAAAAAGATAATATCTACTTTATCTCAAGCGAATAAAGAGCATGCTGGGTAGCTTTATTATGATAGTGGTTCCACAGTTGAAAAACTCATACATTTAAGAGTTGTAGAACTTGCATGAGATATAAGAGAAAGTAGAAGAGAACAATATAATTCTTGTAACATTTGATAACAAATTCTGACTTGCTGTAAGTAATATAGTTATTGAGGAGAAGAATACACCAATGTTTGTCAGGGCAGGTACCTACATGTTTGATAAAGTGATTGCAATATGTAAGTGTAATATTTTCATAGATATAACCTGTTTCTAAAATAGTAATAATTTCTACTCCTCTCAGATTCTTCTATATCCAGTCCTCTATATATTCTCTCCAAAGAAGATAATGACTCAGGGTGAAGGCAGGCTTTCATCTGCACACATTGTCTCAATAATTGTAAGAGACTTACAATTCTCGAAACTAGTAGTATAGAGTTTCTTGATATCTGTTGGAACAATAACAACTACTTCACTAGAATACCCACTTCTCATGCTGAATTCATCTATATCGAATATGTATTTGTCTTCATTGATACCATATTTTGAAAGTATATTCTGGTACCCAACAAAGAAGTTCTTAAGATCTACTTCAGTATACATTGTAATACAGACTTGGGCAAGAAGTTTTGTCGTAATTCAATTAAGATAAGGATCCTTTTTTAGCTATTGCTGCAACTATCTAAATGATGGTGGATTGGACTTTGCTTGCTAGCAAAGGTAGCAGATAACAGTATAATTTATGAATGGTGTTGCTTCTAAACCTATCTCTAATTGCTAAAAGCAGAGGGTGGAAAAAAAGCTACCTCAGAAGGTTTATTGAGGATAAGATTGTTCCACCATATTGATTGATTGTATGGTCACCTATCAAATGTATTCTCAATCCCACTTTCAATGCCAAGCCTAATTACATAATCAAAAAATTTATCATCACCCCACTGTAATACCCAAGGCTAAACAACTAAAAGCTATTGGTTTTCCGTATACCATCTCTTGCCTTGAATAACTACTTGTACACTATCAGGTATTGAATCCAGCATTGATTCAAAATACCATTCTGGTACATTCTCCCATAGCTTGAATAAAATTTTGGCCAGTTGCTTTTGAATTGTTTGTACACTTCACTTAAAGTTCCCTACATCTGGGTACATTCAATAATGTATATACTTCATGTGAACACATATATGGTTAATTGGGTTGATATTGGGAAATATAGTGAATGGTTGTATAGGCCAATACCATGGTCTTCTAAAAAGGCCATGGATACACTTGCTGTATAGACTCATATCCCATTCCATATAAAAAGTAGCTGGAACCCAATATCCAATATATATCACCAGAAGGGAAGAAGTAGTTTGGACAGCATTTCAATATAGTATTTTACATCTATAGTCGTTTTGGCATTTCAACAATAAAGCTTTTCACACTCTATTGCATGGAAGTAAGCTCAAACTGTCAATAAGGTACTTTTGTACTTGGGTATAGGGTTACAACAGGTAGAGAACTACTTCTCCTCTAGGTGCTAGAATACCTAACACTGTCATGCTATTCCTGCCTTTTCTACTGTATATTTGTCACTCTACATTACTTGATACCAGTCTGTCACAGTCCAGTTTTAGTACTCTTTTTTCTATTGGAGTAATTTAGTAGCATGCTACTCATTAAGCTTGACCCGGTACTTGGTGAGCAATTTTTAATGATTCTGACTACGTCAGAAATAACCAAGAATTGACATGCTGACATGTCAACTGATACTATAGTGAAGCTACCAAATTAATAGATTCGTAATTGCAGTATTTGTTTGTTCTTGATATAGCACATACCTCTTCTTTTGATTCAAAGCAATCCCTCTTCCAACTATGTTTGAAAAGCTTTTATCACATCTACTGAGTTTTTGAGTCCACTCAGAGTGAGGTAGGTTGTGAATATGCCTGCATTCTACCTCTCAGTTCAGAAATGACTGGACCATACGCTCTGAATGCTCCACTAGTTTTGCAACAAAGGTATAACTATAAAAGCACCAAAAGAAGGCAATTATCAAGCCTTTAAGAACTTAGGACATTTCTCCTCACTGGGTTTTTGGTTTCGGAAGCATGGCTGTGAATTAGTGATTAATGCAATACAATTTATATAACTGTAACTGTGGCTTTTTTTTCATAGTATTGCTTAGTCAGCGCCTCATGAAGATTTTCAACTGGTGACTGTACCTTGCAAGTTTCTCTCTTAGTACTGCTTACAAAGTTGGTACATTCAAATTGCTGATAGATTTACATGAAACATTTTGCCTACTGTACTAGCCATTTCAGAAGGCTCATTATCCAGCCATTCCATTGAACAAGCTAAGCGTTGCGTGTGTTCAAGCTTTGCCATATCATTTGCCATTCTACTATTTAACAGATTGATAGATAGTGTTCATTACAGGGCGGGGCAGGGCAGGGTTTACCCATGGCGGCCCTGCCGTTAGAGGGGCCCAGGGGCCATATTTTGTACATCCTCCCAGCCCTG